>SEYY01020110.1:0-24073 GCA_009176605.1 Armadillidium nasatum
GATGCGGATATGGGTACGGACTTAGGCGCGAAGATTGGGCCCATTGAAAGAGCACGCCCTCCACCACAGTTTCAAGGACCGGCAACGACGCTCGGGACGCCGCAACAAACGCGACGCTCTTCGGCGGCAGACCGCGTATGTCTAAGCCCTTTCGCCTATCGAGCTGATTCCAGGGCCCGCGGCGCCTTATGAAGAAAAGAGCTAGCTCCTCCCCGAGCCGCCACCAGTGGCTGAGGCAATATCTCCCGTTACCAGGAGCATCGAACGTGCGCGAACCCACGATAAAACATCTTCCCCGCGCCTGGTTCCGGAATATTCACTGGATTCCCTTTCGCCCCGTGTGCGACCAGAGTCCGAAGCGAAGCAGCATTTTCGTGAAAAAATAAAAAACAACAAAGTATCAATCAGGCATTTTTTGCAGGTGAGGAAGTAAGTAAGTAAGTAAGTAAGCGAGTGGCAAGGAAGCAACGAAGGAAGAAGGTAAGTAGTCCGATCAGTAGCACCCGCCGGCCAGCCAGCCAGAAAGGGGTGGGAATCAAGCCCCCTTTTCGAGCAGTCAGTCAGTCAGTCAGTCAGTCCAGTCTTTTATTATTATTATTTGCGTTTAAGCTTCACTTTAAGGTAGGGAGGGTCGACGAGACACAATACAGACATACGACGCGGCGGCATCGCGGTCATATATGTATATCCCTTCGCCCTACCTACCGAGATTTTATGCGACACCATTAATGACTGCTGCTGCTGCTGCTGCTGCTCTTCTTCTTCCTTATTGTATGCCGTTTTTGCCACTGAAATTTCTACAAACGCAACAACCAACCACCTCCAAACCATCAGCACTACCACCACCACCACCACCACCTACACATCTACATCATTCCATAGCGCTTTGCGTTGTTACTTCGCGAGACCCGTGACGCCACGCCCTCGAAAAGGCGTTAGCCGGGGACTTAGGATCGACTAACCCTCGTTCAAACGCAGTTGACGAGGAACCCTTCTCCGCACGGCCCTCAGTGCTCTCAGTTGAGTGCTTGCTACTACCACCAAGATCTGCACCGGAGGCGGCTCCAGTCGGGCTCACGCCCTGACCTTCCGCGCTCACCCCCGCGCCCTCCTACTCGTCGAGGCTTCGAGACCCTATCCGAACCTTCTCAGGGACAGAGTAGGTAAGATTCGGTCTCCCTTGTTTAAGGGGAGTGAGGGCCGGTACTGCCCCGACGGTCGAGTATCGGGGATCGGCTTTAGCGCCATCCATTTTCAGGGCTAGTCGCTTCGGCAGGTGAGTTGTTACACACTCCTTGGCGGATGCCGACTTCCATGGCCACCGACCTGCTGTCATGAGCGACCAACGCCTTTCAAGGGTTCTGAATGAGCCGATACTTAGGCCCCTTAACTCGACTTTTGGTTCATCCCACAGCGCCAGTTCTGCTTACCAAAAATGGCCCACTTGGTACTCGGATTCTAGTAAAAACGGTAACAACAATGCTTCAGTGAAGAAAGCACGCTATTTCACCCATTTAGAGTTTGAGAATGGGCTGAGGAAATTTCATCCCCAAGGACCCCTAATCATTCTCTTTACCGGATGAAACTCCTTTATTTGCTAATGAGCACAAGCTATCCTGAGGGAAACTTCGGAGGGAACCAGCTACTAGATGGTTCGATAGGTCTTTCGCCCCTATGCACAGCTCCGACGATCGATTTGCACGTCAGAATCGCTACGGACCTCCACCAGAGTTTCCTCTGGCTTCATCCTGGCCAAGCATAGATCACCATCTTTCGGGTACTAAAATATGCGCTCAAAGAACCCGCCGCTCGTCCCTAGCCAGCGAACCGACGACCTCGAACGAACGCTTTTACGTTACGGCTGGGGCCTCAGCCACGCTGACGCCGACGCCGAGGCGGCGAACCGCCTACGACGACGACGACGACGAAGCGTCGACGAACCAACCGATGATGCGAGCGCCGAACGAAGGATGCGAACGGTTAAGCCTTAGCGGCAGGGAGGTCGCCTGCGAGCCCCGAGCCTGCGCCGTTCTCATACTTTATGGAAGACGAATCGAGGGGAAAGGTAGGGAGCCACCCTCCGCGGCGCCCCGACCACGACGACACGCCTACCCGCCCGCTTACTAGCGCGCGCACGAAACGCGCGCAGCAGCAGCAGCGAAAAGGATGCCGAAGAAGAAGGGGAACGACCGCGAAGGGGGATAAAGACTCCCCGCTAACGCACCCCGAACCGGATCGGCCCTATGAAGAAAAAATCGTTTTCACTTTCGTTTCGCCTTGGGGTTTAGCCAACCCTTTGACTCGCGCATATTCTAGACTTCTTGGTCCGTGTTTCAAGACGGGACGAGTAAGCTGTCGCAGTAAACCTACGCCGCGTATCGCGCTCGGGACGTTTAATCGGGGGCGCCTTCGCCTCTTCTCCGTAGGAGAAGAGGGAGAGGACGCCGACCCCGTCGCAGGCGCGATTTTGTCATGATTTCACCGTCCGAAAGGCCGTCAGACTGGAACGAGGCGGCCCCGCTAATCCCGCGATCCGGGGGCGCTACCGCCGCCGCCTTAGAAAGACGACAACGACGCCGATCCGAAACTGAAAGAAGCGGTTTCCCTGACCCTCGTGTCATCGACACCTCTCGAACGGCCGCGACGCCCTACTTCGGCCAGAAGAGCACCCCCCTTCCGCGCGCACGGAGGAAACGCCGGTCGCCTCGAGAGACCGGGAAACGAGTTCCGCGGCCTCAAGGGAGATCCGTTCAGTACGCTTTGCGACCCTCCGCCGCCAACGTCCGGGGCAGGTTGAATACCAGCCGTTCGGATACGAACGCTCACTCGCTTTAACCTCGTGGTAGTTTCACGCTCTTTTGAACTCTCTCTTCAAAGTTCTTTTCAACTTTCCCTCGCGGTACTTGTACGCTATCGGTCTCGTGGGAATATTTAGCCTTAGATGGAGTTTACCACCTACTTAGGGCTGCATTTTCAAGCAACCCGACTCTCGAGAGGAACCGGCGAGAGACGCGACGCGACGACCTTACGGGCCTTACACCCTCTATGGGCAATGAGACAACATTCAATAAATACTTCAGGTCGCGCGAGCTCTCCCACGATTCCTCCCATACGCGGCATCCCTCGCAGGCCCGTGACCCATCTAGTGGGGCGTGCCTGCAGGCTACGCGCTGGGCTCCTCCCTTTTCAGTCGCCCTTACTCGGGGAATCCCTTTTGGTTTCTTTTCCTCCGCTTATTGATATGCTTAAGTTCTGCGGGTACTCTCCCTTGAAACAAGGTCGGCTTAGGCACGCGGGCGGCAGTGTGCTAACGAAACAGTCGACGCCAGTCGATGCACCCAGCGTCAGCAGCAGCGACCGCAGCAGCAAAAACGAGAAGAAGAACATATTGCGGAAGAAGCTGCTGCTGTTGGCGTAGCCGGTGCACCTACTCGCGCCCGTTCGCATCACCCGATGCCCCTCTGATCACGCTATAGTAGCGCCTTATAGACGAGCGATAAGCATGCACAAAAGCTTGTTGTTGTTGTTCTCCGCTAAAGAGGAGTAATCAAAGAGAACGCGACATTAGCGCGGGAACGTTCAAAATCGGAAAGGAACTTTATTATAATTACTTCTACTACTACTCATCCATCTTTTTTCCCGCTACTATCGTACGTATCCTTCTTTTTTGTGCGCTCACCCGCGAGGAGGAGGAAGAAGCAAGCCGCTTTTGTTTGTGGGAATGAGGTTACTAGTGGTGGCGAGACGGGATTTTCCACTTTTGCGATACTCTATCTCCGTTTACCGAAGGAGAGTGTGTGTGTGGAAAACGCCCGAGTTATTACGGAAACACTTTGATGTGGTTGGAGGCGCCCTTCACCAACCACCACACGACAACGCCACCATCTTCGCCCCAAAAAATAAATAAAAGCGAACCTGCCTGACTGCCTGCCTCCTTTTCAACGTGGTGTGAGGCTGAAGGAAGGTACTATTATTCAGTAGCGGTTATTTTTACTAGACGAGAGAGCAGTTTGCACAGCAAGCAAAAACAGGCGCCACACTGCTGCTGCTGCTGCTGCTTCCGTTCCGAAGACGTTCCACACTGTCGCGTATTCCTCTTTTCTTCCCCTTTATGAACGCGGAGAAAGCTCTTAAATGCATCTTCTCGCGATCGATTCCTCTTTTCGCCCGCCGCCACCTACGCCAACGCCGCTAGCTAGACAAAACGCGGCAATGACGTCGACGACGGCGAAGACGAAGTAAGAAGATCAGAGGCTTTTTATGTCTGTAAGGAATCGCGATCGTCCAGGATTTTTCGCGCGAGGAACGTTTTATTATTAGCTTGCGTAAAAAGAAGGTAGCGAGAAGAGGTTTGGGCTTGCTCTCTTACTACTCCCCTTCTTACTACATTATCTCTTTTCGTTCCTCAACGCTACGTACTTAAGGCGACGCAGGGACAGGATGCGTGCATATCTTTAACCTAATCGTCCCTACGAACGCCCAAGGCCTCTGCCTCCTACGCGAGCGCTTTTCCCGAAGGACGCACTACGGACGAGAGCTCGAGCCCGACACTTGTCAATTTTGGCTAACATTCGACGAACAGCCTCTTATATACGAGAGATCCAGCGACCAGCAGCAGTGTTTAAGTACCGCTACTACTCCAGTTTGCTCCCGTAAAAAGGCTAAGAACGTACCGACGAATATCTGGAAGGTCTGGGACTTTTTGTAGGGTAAGGTACAGGGGATCGAAAGCGGGAGCGGATACCATGGGTCGGAGACGAAGATGATACAGGAAAGGACCCGTAGCACGCACGTACGTACGAACTTTTGGTTCGTACGTACTTCGTGTACGCACCAACAATGCGCGTCGCACACGCAAAGAGAGTCAACAATCCTACTCCGTTCCCACTCCGACCTTGCCAGCACCGCCGTCGTTAGGGCTTTCGACCGGGACTCAACCTGCCCCCCCATAAATGTTAGCCGCAAAAGGTGCCGATGCCGAGACATCCCTTGCCTAATACGTCCAGGGTACTCGAACATCCCGCGAGAAGAACAAAGGAATGACAATTGAAACGCCGCGCTATCAGGGCGCTTTCAGGTCAGCCAGACGGGCAGTCCTGGGGCTGAGAGCTGTTAGGCCCCCCCCAACGTTTTCTTGCCTGCTAGAAACCTTGCCTACTTGCTCCCCTACACACGAAGCGAATCAGAGGTCTTGACTTAACTTGATTATTTGGGTTACCGACTCTTGATCAAGGGTGCCCGCCCCGGCGCGAGACAGGCGAAGGAGTATGCGCTTTTTCATTTTTTTTTTTAAAAAAGAAGAAGGCGCAACCCGCTGAGAGGGCGCTGTGGAGGTAATAATCGGAATAAATAGCTCTTTTTGCTGCTGCTCAACAACCTCCATCCAACGAACCCTCTTCCGCCTTCTCGCTGTGGAACGGGCGCAATGTGCGTTCGACCTGTCGACTTTGACGTCGCTTGCTTGAACGGTCATTTCCGCATTTTGCAACGGTCTTCGTCGACCCACGAGCCAAGTGATCCTCTACCACGAGTCGTTATTAAAAACAGGTTTCCCTTTTTTCACCGCTTTTCAGCCTGGCGAAAATAGGTCTTTCGCCGAGACGATGCACAAACGAAGGACCTACCCGCGCAGACCTAATCTCGGTTACTTCGGGACGAAAGCCAGACTGGGGTCGAAAAGGAACTACTACTTTTGCCGCTGCTGCTGATGATGATGCTTCTGCCGCTGCCGCTCCTCTTTTGTAGTTGGTCTTTGTGCTTGCGAGGAAACGACAACGACAACAACAGCAACCAACGAACAACGAGACAGTCATCATCCCTTTTGCCTCTCGAACTCCCGAGAAAGTCTTTCGGAAAGGTTTGATGTTTTTCGTTCCCGTGAGAAAGGGTTTTCGCTAGTCGAAGGATTTGGGAACGGGGAGACATATCGGATCCTCTAAAAATCCTCCGACCGTTTGTAGCAGCGAGACAAAGAGAAAGAGTTTTACGTACCACCGTCTTCTGCGTTAGCGAGGAACCGCTTTTTTCTTCCGGTGGTACTGCTCTTTTCTATGCTAGGCTACGATGCGACTCCGGCGCCTTCGCCTTTGTTTTCAAAGGCAGGGTTGCTCGCCACACCCCTTTTTGGTCACAGTGCAAAGGCGTCTGCTCAATGTGTCTGGCTGTTCTTGCACAACACAACAATAACAACAATAGCGACAGAAATAAGCTCTCTGAGTTTTCGGGCATCAAAGTGTGTAAGAAGAAGAAGAAGGCACAGAAAACTGGTACCCCTCCTTTTTTTTAATTAAATTTTGCTTGAGGATGAAATAATGCTCATTAGTCATCATCATCCAATTGGTTATGCATACGGGTCTGACTTTATTTATTTATTGGTTAAAAATGTGTCTGGCTGTTCTTGAACAGCACAACAATAGCGACATAAACAAGCTCTCTTAGTTTTTGGGCAACAATCAATGTGTGTAAGAAGAAGAAGAAGAAGGCACAGAAAACTGGTACCCCTCCTTTTTTTATTAATTAAATTTTGCTTGAGGATGAATAATGCTCATTAGTCATCATCATCCAATTGGTTATTCGGGTCTGACTTTATTTATTTATTGGTTAAAAAAAAGCATAAAACGGTAATGATCCTTCCGCAGGTTCACCTACGGAAACCTTGTTACGACTTTTACTTCCTCTAAATAATCAAGTTCGGACATCTTTCCGTCAGCCTAGGGTGCCGGCGACCGCCCCCGCCGAAGCGGAGTTTGGGATACGAGCCGACGGCTACCGAAGGCGCCAGTCCGATGCCCTCACTGAATCATTCAATCGGTAGTAGCGACGGGCGGTGTGTACAAAGGGCAGGGACGTAATCAGCGCAAGCTGATGACTTGCGCTTACTGGGAATTCCTCGTTCATGGGAAACACTTACAATCCCCAATCCCAATCGGGTAGGGGTTTCAACGGGTTACCCGCTCCTTTCGGAGGGGGAGGGCACGTTGATCCCTACATTGTAGCGCGCGTGCTGCCCAGGACATCTAAGGGCATCACAGACCTGTTATTGCTCTCTCTCTTGCGGCTGGACGCCGCCGATCCCTCTAAGAAGATATTGCGACGGACGCCCCTCGCAGAGCCCCAACGCGCGAGGCAAGACGAGGACCCCGAACACCGCCGCCGCGCAGGCCCCAAGCTAAACCGCGCCGCGCGCGCGCCGTGCGAAGAAATAGCGACGGAGCGTCGCGACGAAGACGACGAACGACGACGAATACCGCCCCACCACCACCGACGAGCGATGATAGCGGAGACGGCCGCCGACGTCGAAGACCTACCGCCGCGAACGCGAACCGCGCGCCATGCCCCCCGCAGCAGCAGCGACGACAGCGACGCGACCGCGAAGGAACGACGACGGGTCGAAGCGACCCCCGCCCGAAAACCCCGCGGATGGAAACCCGTCTTGGGAGTCGATCCGCCGACTAGTTAGCAGGATAGAGTCTCGTTCGTTATCGGAATCAACCAGACAGATCGCTCCACCAACTAAGAACGGCCATGCACCACCAACCACCGAATCGAGAAAGAGCTCTCAATCTGTCAATCCTTCCAGTGTCTGGGCCTGGTGAGGTTCCCCGTGTTGAGTCAAATTAAGCCGCAGGCTCCACTCCTGGTGGTGCCCTTCCGTCAATTCCTTTAAGTTTCAGCTTTGCAACCATACTTCCCCCGGAACCCAAAGACTTTGGTTTCCCTGGGGCTCCCCGTCGAGTCGTGGGAATGACGCCGACGGATCGCTAGTTGGCATCGTTTATGGTTAGAACTAGGGCGGTATCTGATCGCCTTCGATCCTCTAACTTTCGTTCTTGATTAATGAAAACATTCTTGGCAAATGCTTTCGCAGTAGTTAGTCTTGCGACGGTCCAAGAATTTCACCTCTCGCGCCGCAATACTAATGCCCCCGTCTGTCCCCGTTAATCATTACCTCGATTCCGAAAAACCGGGCTGAAAAAGGCAGGATCGAGGTCCTGTTCCATCATTCCATGCGCTACCATTCGGGCATAAATATTTTAGCCTGCTTTGAGCACTCTAATTTTTTCAAAGTGAACTTGTCGGCCACGCGGGACACTCGGTAAAGAGCACCCCGTGAGAACCGACGGCTTTTGTAACTACGAAGCCGGGCAGTGAACCACCGGGCGCGCTTACCCTTCCAGGAGCGAAAGGCGCCGCCGCGGAGCTTTAGCCCCCCCGTTTTTTATCGCCCCGAACGACGGGATCTACCCGAGAGGAGGAAGACAGAGAGAGGCGAAGGAAAGCGGCAGCGTCAGCAACGAACGAGCGAGCAACAACTAAACCCTTGCGACGACGACGCGAGAGCGCCGCCGCCCTCCCCTCAGCGAAACGGCGACGAACGACGACTAAGAGCTCGTGTCCCACCCACAGTGAGCTGCGACGAGAGCGGCAGAGCCGGGAGAGGGCCGGAACGAAGCCAGCGACGACGACGACATCGAATGCGGGGGGTAAACCACAACAACCCTTTTATAACGGGAGAACCCGCGTGCGCGAACCGCTTCACCCGCGTACGTAAGCACCCAATTTCGCATCCACACCACACGTCTGTTCGCCCGTTTAGCGTCCCAGCTTTTCATTACGGCCGACCGAACTCGACGCCCGCGGGACGCCGACCCGTCGGAACCGACCGCCCCCGCCGTCATGAACGACGACGAAGACGACTGCCCGACGGCGTAAGCGCGATCCGCGGTTTGGGATGCAGACGAGACGAAAATCGGTCTTTTTATTGCGCTGAGACGAGCGAAAGCGGAAGAGATGGAGGAAGAGAGGGGACGACGCGGGGATAGGCGACCCGCAGCGGAGAAAACCCTTAGGGAAGGAGGCTCCCCGTCATCCGTATATAGCCGCCGCCGACGCCTTTTTATTGTGCCCGACCCACTACTGATCCGGATTTACCGCCATCGAACGACAGTTCGAGAGAGACAGAGAAAGCCGCCGCCGCCTCCGCACGCCTTTAAGCGAGGGGCGCGTACGACGCTCCTTTTTACCGACGCCGAAGGCTGCTGCCCGACGCCGCTGCTGCTGTTTGCTGCCGCTCCGACAAAAACCTCCCAACGACCCCCTTTCGGCCGCCGCCGGGACGCGGGAAGAACCCCACGGAACGCCGCTCGCTATAGACGAGGGCGCGCCTTGGATGGGCCCCCGGTCCGCATCAGAAATCCAACTACGAGCTTTTTAACCGCAGCAACTTTAATATACGCTATTGGAGCTGGAATTACCGCGGCTGCTGGCACCAGACTTGCCCTCCAATGGATCCTCGTCCAAGTTTTTAAATTGAACTCATTCCGATTGCGAGGCCTCGGAAGAGTCCCGCATCGTTATTTTTCGTCACTACCTCCCCGAGCCGGGATTGGGTAATTTGCGTGCCTGCTGCCTTCCTTAGATGTGGTAGCCGTTTCTCAGGCTCCCTCTCCGGAATCGAACCCTGATTCCCCGTTACCCGTTACAGCCATTGTAGGCGAATAACCTACAATCGAGAGCTGATAAGGCAGACACTTGAAAGATACGGCGCCGGTACTAAGACCTCAGCGCTCGGCCGTAGTTATTCAGAGTCACCACATAACCGTAGAGGAATGGACGTGGGCTAGCTGAAAGCGAATGCCCAACGACTGTCCACCCGGTTTTTGGTCTAACAAATGCGCCCTTCCCTCGACCGCGAGGGTCGAGGTCGGAGACGTATTGCACGTATTAGCTCTAGAATTACCACAGTTATCCGAGTAAGGATTTAACAACATCCCATAAATCATGACTGATTTAATGAGCCATTCGCGGTTTCGCCTTAGGTCGGCAGGTACTGAGACATGCATGGCTTAATCTTTGAGACAAGCATATGACTACTGGCAGGATCAACCAGGTAAATGAAGCAAAAGAAAACTTACTTCCCCGTAAAGCTTTCTGCTCACCTACCACCACATTTTTCACACGTATTCGTACACACAACAACAACAACAACAACAGCTTAGCCACGGCGAACAGAAGAAGAAGAAGAAGCGTCGATCGAAGAAGCATCCGCCGCTAATACTACCCCTCCTCCTCCTCCTCCGAAGCTTCCTCCTCTTCCCCCTCCGCCTTCCCTTACCATCTTTCGTTCGGACACTGGTCTTCTTTTCCACTTACTTACAGGGTGAGAGACCCTGTAATCGCCGCCTTCTCTTACTACCGTCTTTCGTTCGGACACTGGTCTTCTTTCCCACTTACTTACAGGGTGAGAGACCCTGTAATCGCCGCCTTCTCTTACTACCGTCTTTCGTTCGGACACTGGTCATCTTTAAACGAGGGACGTTTAATCAATTCTCGTCCTCGTTTTTCTTTTTGTGTTGCGGTTTCGGTAAGCAGACGCCCATAGTAACAGCATTACTCGACAACTCGCTCCCCCCTTTCGAGACCGCCTCTAAGCCTTATTATGCAACACTACTTATGGCGGGGGCGGCCACGAAAAAAGAGGAGAAGCCCGAATACCTTGCGTCTACCTTTTTCGCGCTTAAAGGCTGGATGGAAGTGGACGGGAAGGCCGGGCTACTAACAAATACTACCCTTTTCCTGCCGGCTGATTCCTTCCCCGAGCCATCATCCATCCCCCTTTTTTTTGTCGTCTTTGTTTCCCTTGCGTCCAACGTTCCCGAACTTACTGGTTTATCGCTCGCCGAGCTAGATAGCTTTGGCTGACAGACTCGGCGAGACGACAGTTTCGCTTAGCGGACCTAACAACAAGAGCTTTCGACCCGAGCCCAGCAGCCTCTCGTCCGAAACTCCCCTCCGCTGTCAAATAACCCGTTTCTTAATCGCGCGGGACTAGCGTATCGGCGCAATGTTAATCATATCGACGCTACCATCCGTTTTTGGTATCAAGTTCATTTTAACGGGATGATAGCTTTTTATCATAGATCATAACATTGCTTCTTAGCTTCACGCGTGCTTAATGGTGACTAAAGAAAAAAAAGGCGGTTCGGGTACACGACTCCTCGCACGGACGGTATCCACAGGCGCCTACGACCGACACATGTTAACGCGCAGGAATCAACAGAAACCCAGGCCGGCACATGTTAGCGTCAGTAGCGCGTTTCGTCCGAATCCTACTGTGTCGCCACAATACGAGGAACTTCCCCTCCCCTGAACTCCGTTGCCGTTCCAGGATTGGGGTCGCGGACACTAAAACGAGGGAAGTAGCATTGGGGATGAGACACCATCCCTTCTGAACCCCTCCGCCCAACGACCCGTCCTCGGCCTCGCAGAAAACAGCGTAGACGGTCTGTCCCAACTACCTCCTCCGAAGAAGAGGGAACGTTCGAAATTAACAAAAAGGACACCGACTTTGTTACCTTATTCTTAGCTTTCAAAACCGCTTTCTTTAACGTCTGAGGCATTGATGATATCTCTAGTGTTCGTCCCCACCGGAGTGTTCATCGCGACAAGACGTGAGATGGGTAAGCGGAGAAATTGCCCGACGGTTACCGCGTGGAGGTGATAAGGCCAATTTATACCGTCATATTTAAATTATCAAAACTAGGAAAGTGGGGCTGCTGCTGCTGCTGCTGCTGCGTTTGGGAAGCTTCAACGAGCGAAAGGGATTGAGGTACGATCTCTTTCATCTATTGGTCTTTGAGTCCGCAACTAACACCTTCTCTTTTAAGCTCGTTTCCTCGCTTCGCCGTCTCCGCCGTCCGAGCGTTCAAAAGCGACCGACAGACCGACGACCCTCTCTCAATTTGCTTTGCTTGGATCTCCGATCGTACAACTGGAAGAGATGAGAGAGTGTCGCAATCTCTCCACCCTACGAAGCACGCGAGGCAGGCAGGCTGGATTCGAAGATCGTCTATGTCCGCTTGTGTGACCACCAGAGACGAGCCGAAGCGGTTCTTTCAGACGACCTTCCCGTCCTCCTCCTCCTCGAAACTGGACCCAGAAGCGACCTCGGGGAAAAACTGGCACTAGTCGCTGCCCCTAGGAAAGAATCCTGTCGCGTCTCAGCCGGACCTTTCCTTCGAGAGCGTTCGATTTCCCCGAGGACCCTTCCGAAACTTGACAACTGGCGACGGACTCTCACATCTTCGGCGCTTGCCCCTCTTGAGAGAGAGGCTACTTCCGCGGTTTCGAGAGCTGGATGGTCTTTCTCCGTTCCCTAATTCCTGGACCGACCCTCTCTCCCGAAACCGCACCTTCGCGTGTGGGAGAGGAAGGCGCGTGGTGTTCAGCGTTTAGTTAACCACGCCGCCACTTCCACCCCGTCCTGCATACTCTAGACTGAATACGAGGCAGGCAGGCGGGATTCGAAGATCGTCTATGTCCGCTTGTGTGACCACCAGAGACGAGCCGAAGCGGTTCTTTCAGACGACCTTCCCGTCCCCCTCCTCCTCGAAACTGGACCCAAAAGCGACCTCGGGGAAAAACTGGCACTAGTCGCTACCTCTAGAAAAGTATCCTGTCGCGTCTGAGCCGGACCTTTCCTTCGAGAGCTTTCGATTTCCCCGAGGACCCTTCCGAAACTTAACAACTGGCGACGGACTCTCACATCTTCGGCGCTTGTCCCTCCTGACAGAGGGGCTCCTTCCGCGATTTCGAGAGCGGGATGGTCTTTTTTCGTTATCTAATTCCTGGACCGACCCTCTCTCCCGAAACCGCCCCTTCGCGTGTGGGAGAGGAAGGCGCGTGGTGTTCAGCATTTAGTTAACCACGCCGACACTTCCCCCCCGTCCTGCATACTCTAGACTGAATACGAGGCAGGCAGGCGGGATTCGAAGATCGTCTATGTCCGCTTGTGTGACCACCAGAGACGAGCCGAAGCGGTTCTTTCAGACGACCTTCCCGTCCCCCTCCTCCTCGAAACTGGACCCAAAAGCGACCTCGGGGAAAAACTGGCACTAGTCGCTACCTCTAGAAAAGTATCCTGTCGCGTCTGAGCCGGACCTTTCCTTCGAGAGCGTTCGATTTCCCCGAGGACCCTTCCGAAACTTAACAACTGGCGACGGACTCTCACATCTTCGGCGCTTGCCCCTCCTGACAGAGGGGCTCCTTCCGCGATTTCGAGAGCGGGATGGTCTTTTTTCGTTATCTAATTCCTGGACCGACCCTCTCTCCCGAAACCGCCCCTTCGCGTGTGGGAGAGGAAGGCGCGTGGTGTTCAGCACTTAGTTAACCACGCCGCCACTTCCACCCCGTGCTGCATACTCTAGACTGAATACGAGGCAGGCAGGCTGGATTCGAAGATCGTCTATGTCCGCTTGTGTGACCACCAGAGACGAGCCGAAGCGGTTCTTTCAGACGACCTTCCCGTCCCCCTCCTCCTCGAAACTGGACCCAAAAGCGACCTCGGGGAAAAACTGGCACTAGTCGCTACCTCTAGAAAAGTATCCTGTCGCGTCTGAGCCGGACCTTTCCTTCGAGAGCGTTCGATTTCCCCGAGGACCCTTCCGAAACTTAACAACTGGCGACGGACTCTCACATCTTCGGCGCTTGCCCCTCCTGACAGAGGGGCTCCTTCCGCGATTTCGAGAGCGGGATGGTCTTTTTTCGTTATCTAATTCCTGGACCGACCCTCTCTCCCGAAACCGCCCCTTCGCGTGTGGGAGAGGAAGGCGCGTGGTGTTCAGCACTTAGTTAACCACGCCGCCACTTCCACCCCGTGCTGCATACTCTAGACTGAATACGAGGCAGGCAGGCTGGATTCGAAGATCGTCTATGTCCGCTTGTGTGACCACCAGAGACGAGCCGAAGCGGTTCTTTCAGACGACCTTCCCGTCCCCCTCCTCCTCGAAACTGGACCCAAAAGCGACCTCGGGGAAAAACTGGCACTAGTCGCTACCTCTAGAAAAGTATCCTGTCGCGTCTGAGCCGGACCTTTCCTTCGAGAGCGTTCGATTTCCCCGAGGACCCTTCCGAAACTTAACAACTGGCGACGGACTCTCACATCTTCGGCGCTTGCCCCTCCTGACAGAGGGGCTCCTTCCGCGATTTCGAGAGCGGGATGGTCTTTTTTCGTTATCTAATTCCTGGACCGACCCTCTCTCCCGAAACCGCCCCTTCGCGTGTGGGAGAGGAAGGCGCGTGGTGTTCAGCACTTAGTTAACCACGCCGCCACTTCCACCCCGTGCTGCATACTCTAGACTGAATACGAGGCAGGCAGGCTGGATTCGAAGATCGTCTATGTCCGCTTGTGTGACCACCAGAGACGAGCCGAAGCGGTTCTTTCAGACGACCTTCCCGTCCCCCTCCTCCTCGAAACTGGACCCAAAAGCGACCTCGGGGAAAAACTGGCACTAGTCGCTACCTCTAGAAAAGTATCCTGTCGCGTCTGAGCCGGACCTTTCCTTCGAGAGCGTTCGATTTCCCCGAGGACCCTTCCGAAACTTAACAACTGGCGACGGACTCTCACATCTTCGGCGCTTGCCCCTCCTGACAGAGGGGCTCCTTCCGCGATTTCGAGAGCGGGATGGTCTTTTTTCGTTATCTAATTCCTGGACCGACCCTCTCTCCCGAAACCGCCCCTTCGCGTGTGGGAGAGGAAGGCGCGTGGTGTTCAGCACTTAGTTAACCACGCCGCCACTTCCACCCCGTGCTGCATACTCTAGACTGAATACGAGGCAGGCAGGCTGGATTCGAAGATCGTCAATGTCCGCTTGTGTGACCACCAGAGACGAGCCGAAGCGGTTCTTTCAGACGACCTTCCCGTCCCCCTCCTCCTCGAAACTGGACCCAAAAGCGACCTCGGGGAAAAACTGGCACTAGTCGCTACCTCTAGAAAAGTATCCTGTCGCGTCTGAGCCGGACCTTTCCTTCGAGAGCGTTCGATTTCCCCGAGGACCCTTCCGAAACTTAACAACTGGCGACGGACTCTCACATCTTCGGCGCTTGCCCCTCCTGACAGAGGGGCTCCTTCCGCGATTTCGAGAGCGGGATGGTCTTTTTTCGTTATCTAATTCCTGGACCGACCCTCTCTCCCGAAACCGCCCCTTCGCGTGTGGGAGAGGAAGGCGCGTGGTGTTCAGCACTTAGTTAACCACGCCGCCACTTCCACCCCGTGCTGCATACTCTAGACTGAATACGAGGCAGGCAGGCTGGATTCGAAGATCGTCTATGTCCGCTTGTGTGATCACCAGAGACGAGCCGAAGCGGTTCTTTCAGACGACCTTCCCGTCCCCCTCCTCCTCGAAACTGGACCCAAAAGCGACCTCGGGGAAAAACTGGCACTAGTCGCTACCTCTAGAAAAGTATCCTGTCGCGTCTGAGCCGGACCTTTCCTTCGAGAGCGTTCGATTTCCCCGAGGACCCTTCCGAAACTTAACAACTGGCGACGGACTCTCACATCTTCGGCGCTTGCCCCTCCTGACAGAGGGGCTCCTTCCGCGATTTCGAGAGCGGGATGGTCTTTTTTCGTTATCTAATTCCTGGACCGACCCTCTCTCCCGAAACCGCCCTTTCGCTTGTGAGAAAGAGGAAGGCGGCGAGTAAGGAGATTTTTAGTCTCCAACACCACGTCGCAACTTCCTCCTTCCAGCATACTCTAGACTGTACATAGCTACCACCTCCGACGGCGGCGACCTCCCGCGGTATCTGCTGCACAAGGAGGCTGCTCCTCGTCCCTTCGTTCGCTCGTTCCCGAGAAGGAGGCAAGCAGGAAGGCTTTACGAAAGCTCCAACTCGTCCGCCCGAAGGGAATCATGAGACACCTTCGCTGCGGTCGGAGGGCCTTTCGTCCCTTTCCTCCTCCTACCTCCTCCCGAGAGAGGAAGGCGAGTAAGAAGAGTCTTTTTAGTCTCCAACACTCGCGCTTCCTCCTTACTGCATACTCTAGACTGAACATAGCGACCACCACCGACGACCTCCCACGATCTAATTTGCACAAGGAGGCTCGTCGTTCTTTTCCTCCATCCACCCTCGCTCGCCGAGGAGCGCGCGGATGGACCGACTCTCCCTTTTGGTACCTCCCTCGCTGTCGCGCCAGCCTTCGCAACAGAGAGAGAGGTCCACCGCTCGTGAGGCAGGCAGGCGGGAGGCTCTGCGAGAAGGCGAAACCAGCTTTTTCTATACCTCCGCTCCAGAGCCTCCTCCTCCTCCTCCTCATAAAATCCACCGTGACAAAAAGTCGGAATAAATTGGCACTATCCGCCCAACATAGGAAGTATTTCTTCCCGTGCTTAGGCGACGTTCCCCGTACAGAGCGTTCGATTCCACCGAGGACCCTTCCGAAACTTAACCAGGAAAAATGTACTCTAAGTTTATAGAACTCGGCCCTCTTGAGAGAGGGGCTACTTCCGCGGATTCGAGAGCGGGATGGTCTTTTCTCGATCCCTAATTCCTGGACCGACCCTCTCTCCCGAAACCGCCCTTTCGCTTGTGAGAAAGAGGAAGGCGGCGAGTAAGGAGATTTTTAGTCTCCAACACCACGTCGCAACTTCCTCCTTCCAGCATACTCTAGACTGTACATAGCTACCACCTCCGACGGCGGCGACCTCCCGCGGTATCTGCTGCACAAGGAGGCTGCTCCTCGTCCCTTCGTTCGCTCGTTCCCGAGAAGGAGGCAAGCAGGAAGGCTTTACGAAAGCTCCAACTCGTCCGCCCGAAGGGAATCATGAGACACCTTCGCTGCGGTCGGAGGGCCTTTCGTCCCTTTCCTCCTCCTCCTCCTCCCGAGAGAGGAAGGCGAGTAAGAAGAGTCTTTTTAGTCTCCAACACTCGCGCTTCCTCCTTACTGCATACTCTAGACTGAACATAGCGACCACCACCGACGACCTCCCACGATCTAATTTGCACAAGGAGGCTCGTCGTTCTTTTCCTCCATCCACCCTCGCTCGCCGAGGAGCGCGCGGATGGACCGACTCTCCCTTTTGGTACCTCCCTCGCTGTCGCGCCAGCCTTCGCAACAGAGAGAGAGGTCCACCGCTCGTGAGGCAGGCAGGCGGGAGGCTCTGCGAGAAGGCGAAACCAGCTTTTTCTATACCTCCGCTCCAGAGCCTCCTCCTCCTCCTCCTCATAAAATCCACCGTGACAAAAAGTCGGAATAAATTGGCACTATCCGCCCAACATAGGAAGTATTTCTTCCCGTGCTTAGGCGACGTTCCCCGTACAGAGCGTTCGATTCCACCGAGGACCCTTCCGAAACTTAACCAGGAAAAATGTACTCTAAGTTTATAGAACTCGGCCCTCTTGAGAGAGGGGCTACTTCCGCGGATTCGAGAGCGGGATGGTCTTTTCTCGATCCCTAATCCTGGACCGACCCTCTCTCCCGAAACCGCCCCTTCGCTTGTGAGAAAGAGGAAGGCGGCGAGTAAAGAGATTTTTAGTCTCCAACACCACGTCGCAACTTCCTCCTTCCAGCATACTCTAGACTGTACATAGCTACCACCGACGACGGCGGCGACCTCCCGCGGTATCTGCTGCACAAGGAGGCTGCTCGTCGTCCCTTCGTTCGCTCGTTCCCGAGAAGGAGGCAGGCAGGAAGGCTTTACGAAAGCTCCAACTCGTCCGCCCGAAGGGAATAATGAGACACCTTCGCTGCGATCGGAGGGCCTTTCGTCCCTTTCCTCCTCCTCCTCCTCCCGAGAGAGGAAGGCGAGTAAGAAGAGTCTTTTTAGTCTCCAACACTCGCGCTTCCTCCTTTCTGCATACTCTAGACTGAACATAGCGACCACCACCGACGACCTCCCACGATCTAATTTGCACAAGGAGGCTCGTCGTTCTTTTCCTCCATCCACCCTCGCTCGCCGAGGAGCGCGCGGATGGACCGACTCTCCCTTTTGGTACCTCCCTCGCTGTCGCGCCAGCCTTCGCAACAGAGAGAGAGGTCCACCGCTCGTGAGGCAGGCAGGCGGGAGGCTCTGCGAGAAGGCGAAACCAGCTTTTTCTATACCTCCGCTCCAGAGAATCCTCCTCCTCCTCCTCATAAAATCCACCGTGACAAAAAGTCGGAATAAATTGGCACTATCCGCCCAACATAGGAAGTATTTCTTCCCGTGCTTAGGCGACGTTCCCCGTACAGAGCGTTCGATTTCTCCGAGGACCCTTCCGAAACTTAACAACCGGCGACGGACTCTCACATCTTCGGCACTTGCCCCTCTTGAGAGAGGGGCTACTTCCGCGGATTCGAGAGCGGGATGGTCTTTTCTCGATCCCTAATCCTGGACCGACCCTCTCTCCCGAAACCGCCCTTTCGCTTGTGAGAAAGAGGAAGGCGGCGAGTAAGGAGATTTTTAGTCTCCAACACCACGTCGCAACTTCCTCCTTCCAGCATACTCTAGACTGTACATAGCTACCACCTCCGACGGCGGCGACCTCCCGCGGTATCTGCTGCACAAGGAGGCTGCTCCTCGTCCCTTCGTTCGCTCGTTCCCGAGAAGTAGGCAGGCAGGAAGGCTTTACGAAAGCTCCAACTCGTCCGCCCGAAGGGAATCATGAGACACCTTCGCTGCGGTCGGAGGGCCTTTCGTCCCTTTCCTCCTCCTCCTCCTCCCGAGAGAGGAAGGCGAGTAAGAAGAGTCTTTTTAGTCTCCAACACTCGCGCTTCCTCCTTACTGCATACTCTAGACTGAACATAGCGACCACCACCGACGACCTCCCACGATCTAATTTGCACAAGGAGGCTCGTCGTTCTTTTCCTCCATCCACCCTCGCTCGCCGAGGAGCGCGCGGATGGACCGACTCTCCCTTTTGGTACCTCCCTCGCTGTCGCGCCAGCCTTCGCAACAGAGAGAGAGGTCCACCGCTCGTGAGGCAGGCAGGCGGGAGGCTCTGCGAGAAGGCGAAACCAGCTTTTTCTATACCTCCGCTCCAGAGCCTCCTCCTCCTCCTCCTCATAAAATCCACCGTGACAAAAAGTCGGAATAAATTGGCACTATCCGCCCAACATAGGAAGTATTTCTTCCCGTGCTTAGGCGACGTTCCCCGTACAGAGCGTTCGATTCCACCGAGGACCCTTCCGAAACTTAACCAGGAAAAATGTACTCTAAGTTTATAGAACTCGGCCCTCTTGAGAGAGGGGCTACTTCCGCGGATTCGAGAGCGGGATGGTCTTTTCCCGTTCCCTAATCCTGGACCGACCCTCTCTCCCGAAACCGCCCCTTCGCTTGTGAGAAAGAGGAAGGCGGCGAGTAAGGAGATTTTTAGTCTCCAACACCACGTCGCAACTTCCTCCTTCCCGCATACTCTAGACTGTACTTAGCTACCACCGACGACGGCGGCGACCTCCCGCGGTATCTGCTGCACAAGGAGGCTGCTCGTCGTCCCTTCGTTCGCTCGTTCCCGAGAAGGAGGCAGGCAGGAAGGCTTTACGAAAGCTCCAACTCGTCCGCCCGAAGGGAATAATGAGACACCTTCGCTGCGATCGGAGGGCCTTTCGTCCCTTTCCTCCTCCTACTCCTCCCGAGAGAGGAAGGCGAGTAAGAAGAGTCTTTTTAGTCTCCAACACTCGCGCTTCCTCCTTACTGCATACTCTAGACTGAACATAGCGACCACCACCGACGACCTCCCACGATCTAATTTGCACAAGGAGGCTCGTCGTTCTTTTCCTCCATCCACCCTCGCTCGCCGAGGAGCGCGCGGATGGACCGACTCTCCCTTTTGGTACCTCCCTCGCTGTCGCGCCAGCCTTCGCAACAGAGAGAGAGGTCCACCGCTCGTGAGGCAGCCAGGCGGGAGGCTCTGCGAGAAGGCGAAACCAGCTTTTTCTATACCTCCGCTCCAGAGAATCCTCCTCCTCCTCCTCATAAAATCCACCGTGTCAAAAAGTCGGGAAAAATTGGCACTATCCGCCCAACATAGGAAGAATTTCTTCCCGTGCTTAGGCGACGTTCCCCGTACAGAGCGTTCGATTTCTCCGAGGACCCTTCCGAAACTTAACAACCGGCGACGGACTCTCACATCTTCGGCACTTGCCCTCTTGAGAGAGGGGCTACTTCCGCGGATTCGAGAGCGGGATGGTCTTTTCCCGTTCCCTAATCCTGGACCGACCCTCTCTCCCGAAACCGCCCCTTCGCTTGTGAGAAAGAGGAAGGCGGCGAGTAAGGAGATTTTTAGTCTCCAACACCCCGTCGCAGCTTCCTCCTTCCCGCATACTCTAGACTGTACTTAGCTACCACCGACGACGGCGGCGACCTCCCGCGGTATCTGCTGCACAAGGAGGCTGCTCGTCGTCCCTTCGTTCGCTCGTTCCCGAGAAGTAGGCAGGCAGGAAGGCTTTACGAAAGCTCCAACTCGTCCGCCCGAAGGGAATAATGAGACACCTTCGCTGCGATCGGAGGGCCTTTCGTCCCTTTCCTCCTCCTACTCCTCCCGAGAGAGGAAGGCGAGTAAGAAGAGTCTTTTTAGTCTCCAACACTCGCGCTTCCTCCTTACTGCATACTCTAGACTGAACATAGCGACCACCACCGACGACCTCCCACGATCTAATTTGCACAAGGAGGCTCGTCGTTCTTTTCCTCCATCCACCCTCGCTCGCCGATGAGCGCGCGGATGGACCGACTCTCCCTTTTGGTACCTCCCTCGCTGTCGCGCCAGCCTTCGCAACAGAGAGAGAGGTCCACCGCTCGTGAGGCAGGCAGGCGGGAGGCTCTGCGAGAAGGCGAAACCAGCTTTTTCTATACCTCCGCTCCAGAGCCTCCTCCTTCTCCTCCTCATAAAATCCACCGTGACAAAAAGTCGGAATAAATTGGCACTAACCGCCCAACATAGGAAGTATTTCTTCCCGTGCTTAGGCGACGTTCCCCGTACAGAGCGTTCGATTCCACCGAGGACCCTTCCGAAACTTAACCAGGAAAAATGTACTCTAAGTTTATAGAACTCGGCCCTCTTGAGAGAGGGGCTACTTCCGCGGATTCGAGAGCGGGATGGTCTTTTCCGTTCCCTAATCCTGGACCGACCCTCTCTCCCGAAACCGCCCCTTCGCTTGTCGTCTTCGTCTCTGGACAGCGGTCGCTGGACTTAGGGTGTTCTTCTTAGCTTCACCCCCTCGCCTACGCTCACTCGGTGAGGGAACTCCCTGCGAAAAAACCACTAAACCGCTGGCGGATGCCGCTCTCGCGTGGGATTTCGCTACGAGAGTAACACCAAACTCCCTACCGGCCGAGTCACTGGCGTAGGCGCTAAGTCCTAATTACGAACCGAGGGTGCTTGCGACGGCTGCTGTTCTTAGGCCTCGACCGTTCGCTCAACCCTTACTGTCCTCGTCGTCTTCGTCTCTGGAAGCGGTCGCTGGACTTAGGGTGTTCTTCTTAGCTTCACCCCCTCGCCTACGCTCGCTCGGTGAGGGAACTCCCTGCGAAAAAACACTAAACCGCTTGCGGATGCCGCTCTCACGTGTGGTTTTGCTGAGAGAAGCGCACCAAACTCCCTACCGGCCGAGTCACTGGCGTGGGCGCTAAGTCCTAATCCGAACCGAGGGTGCTTGCGACGGCTGCTGTTCTTAGGCCTCGACCGTTCGCTCAACCCTTACTGTCCTCGTCGTCTTCGTCTCTGGACAGCGGTCGCTGGACTTAGGGTGTTCTTCTTAGCTTCACCCCCTCGCCTACGCTCGCTCGGTGAGGGAACTCCCTGCGAAAAAACACTAAACCGCTGGCGGATGCCGCTCTCACGTGTGGTTTTGCTGAGAGAAGCGCACCAAACTCTTTACCGGCCGAGTCACTGGCGTGGGCGCTAAGTCCTAATACGAACCGAGGGTGCTTGCGACGGCTGCTGTTCTTAGGCCTCGACCGTTCGCTCAACCCTTACTGTCCTCGTCGTCTTCGTCTCTGGACAGCGGTCGCTGGACTTAGGGTGTTCTTCTTAGCTTCACCCCCTCGCCTACGCTCGCTCGGTGAGGGAACTCCCTGCGAAAAACCACTAAACCGCTGGCGGATGCCGCTCTCACGTGTGGTTTTGCTGAGAGAGGCGCACCAAACTCCCTACCGGCCGAGTCACTGGCGTGGGCGCTAAGTCCTAATCGAACCGAGGGTGCTTGCGACGGCTGCTGTTCTTAGGCCTCGACCGTTCGCTCAACCCTTACTGTCCTCGTCGTCTTCGTCTCTGGACAGCGGTCGCTGGACTTAGGGTGTTCTTCTTAGCTTCACCCCCTCGCCTACGCTCGCTCGGTGAGGGAACTCCCTGCGAAAAACCACTAAACCGCTGGCGGATGCCGCTCTCACGTGTGGTTTTGCTGAGAGAAGCGCACCAAACTCCTACCGGCCGAGTCACTGGCGTGGGCGCTAAGTCCTAATACGAACCGAGGGTGCTTGCGACGGCTGCTGTTCTTAGGCCTCGACCGTTCGCTCAACCCTTACTGTCCTCGTCGTCTTCGTCTCTGGACAGCGGTCGCTGGACTTAGGGTGTTCTTCTTAGCTTCACCCCCTCGCCTACTCTCGCTCGGTGAGGGAACTCCCTGCGAAAAAACACTAAACCGCTGGCGGATGCCGCTCTCACGTGTGGTTTTGCTGAGAGAAGCGCACCAAACTCCCTACCGGCCGAGTCACTGGCGTGGGCGCTAAGTCCTAATACGAACCGAGGGTGCTTGCGACGGCTGCTGTTCTTAGGCCTCGACCGTTCGCTCAACCCTTACTGTCCTCGTCGTCTTCGTCTCTGGACAGCGGTCGCTGGACTTAGGGTGTTCTTCTTAGCTTCACCCCCTCGCCTACGCTCGCTCGGTGAGGGAACTCCCTGCGAAAAACCACTAAACCGCTGGCGGATGCCGCTCTCACGTGTGGTTTTGCTGAGAGAGGCGCACCAAACTCCCTACCGGCCGAGTCACTGGCGTGGGCGCTAAGTCCTAATACGAACCGAGGGTGCTTGCGACGGCTGCTGTTCTTAGGCCTCGACCGTTCGCTCAACCCTTACTGTCCTCGTCGTCTTCGTCTCTGGACAGCGGTCGCTGGACTTAGGGTGTTCTTCTTAGCTTCACCCCCTCGCCTACTCTCGCTCGGTGAGGGAACTCCCTGCGAAAAAACACTAAACCGCTGGCGGATGCCGCTCTCACGTGTGGTTTTGCTGAGAGAGGCGCACCAAACTCCCTACCGGCCGAGTCACTGGCGTGGGCGCTAAGTCTAATCCGAACCGAGGGTGCTTGCGACGGCTGCTGTCTTAGGCCTCGACCGTTCGCTCAACCCTTACTGTCCTCGTCGTCTTCGTCTCTGGACAGCGGTCGCTGGACTTAGGGTGTTCTTCTTAGCTTCACCCCCTCGCCTACTCTCGCTCGGTGAGGGAACTCCCTGCGAAAAAACACTAAACCGCTGGCGGATGCCGCTCTCACGTGTGGTTTTGCTGAGAGAGGCGCACCAAACTCCCTACCGGCCGAGTCACTGGCGTGGGCGCTAAGTCCTAATCCGAACCGAGGGTGCTTGCGACGGCTGCTGTTCTTAGGCCTCGACCGTTCGCTCAACCCTTACTGTCCTCGTCGTCTTCGTCTCTGGACAGCGGTCGCTGGACTTAGGGTGTTCTTCTTAGCTTCACCCCCTCGCCTACTCTCGCTCGGTGAGGGAACTCCCTGCGAAAAAACACTAAACCGCTGGCGGATGCCGCTCTCACGTGTGGTTTTGCTGAGAGAAGCGCACCAAACTCCCTACCGGCCGAGTCACTGGCGTGGGCGCTAAGTCCTAATCCGAACCGAGGGTGCTTGCGACGGCTGCTGTTCTTAGGCCTCGACCGTTCGCTCAACCCTTACTGTCCTCGTCGTCTTCGTCTCTGGACAGCGGTCGCTGGACTTAGGGTGTTCTTCTTAGCTTCACCCCCTCGCCTACGCTCACTCGGTGAGGGAACTCCCTGCGAAAAACCACTAAACCGCTGGCGGATGCCGCTCTCACGTGTGGTTTTGCTGAGAGAGGCGCACCAAACTCCCTAAAGGCCGAGTCACTGGCGTGGGCGCTAAGTCCTAATACGAACCGAGGGTGCTTGCGACGGCTGCTGTTCTTAGGCCTCGACCGTTCGCTCAACCCTTACTGTCCTCGTCTTCTTCGTCTCTGGACAGCGGTCGCTGGACTTAGGGTGTTCTTCTTAGCTTCACCCCCTCGCCTACGCTCGCTCGGTGAGGGAACTCCCTGCGAAAAAACACTAAACCGCTGGCGGATGCCGCTCTCACGTGTGGTTT
>SEYY01020112.1:22500-27500 GCA_009176605.1 Armadillidium nasatum
ACGTAACTCCAAATTTTTTATAAAACTCTTTGGGTAGATAAAATGTATCATATGAAATAATTAAAATAATATTAGATATTTCAGATTTAATTTAAAAGGTTCTATGAATTAAATAATTATTCTTTGATAAGAAAAGAATGGTTCACTATTAATTATTTAAAATTTAAATTAGAATGATTTATTAAATTTTTTAAAATTTCAGTTAAAAAATTAATATATATATATATATATATATATATATATATATATATATATATATATATATATATATATATATATATATATATATATATATATATATATATATATATATATATATATATATATTATATATATTATAATTTAATTAACTTTTTGATATTTTTGAGATGCGCTTTCGTTTCACATTTTCAGGAGCAGCTGCAAGACGTGCTCTGTGATTAATTTCGAGAATAAATAAATGAAGAAGTCAAAAAATAAAATAAAAAAATAAAAAAATAAATAAAAAATAAAAATAAAAAAAAAAAAAAATAAAAAAAAAAAAAAATTTTTAAATTTCATTTGATTATTTTTTTATCAAAAAAAATAATAATGAAAAAAATTAAATAAGGATTTTAATAAAATATTTAATGATTAGATATTAAATTACATTTTTTAAAAGTAAGATTTATACAGGTTAATTAAAATGATTATTTTTTAGACTAAAGAATTTTAAAACTTTGCACACACACACACACACACACACACACACACACACACACACACACACACATATATATATATATATATATATATATATATATATATATATATATATATATATATATATATATATATATATATATATATATATATATATATATATATATATATATATATATATATATGGTATTATTATTATCAAATTTTTTTTTGGCTTATGTATCATATTTGCTAATACTCCATTAAGCATGTACTACATGAACATTGTAAATACTGTGTGAAACAAATGTCATTCGTAAATCAAGAGACAAACATAACAACCATGGAAATAGAACTGAATCGGGTTCTGGTATCCTATTAGCAAACATGTTCACAAGGTTTCTGCTCTATTCCCTACTTTTCTCTACTTTTCCTTTATTTGTATCTACTTTTCCCTATTTTTATCTACGTTTCCCTATTTTCCTCTACTTCCCCAATTTTTCTCTACTTTTTCAATAACGGCCTCCTATTTATTTTTTCATTTTTCAGCTCGTATGGTGATTCGTTGCTCTTTTATTTAACGAAAGACGTCCGGAACAATCTCATTTACTGAGGTTTGGAGGATGATTTTGAGGTCACCTGACCTGTCATTTTTCTCGTATTTCTTACTGGTCCTAGGGATGTTTATTCTGCTCCATTGTCCTAAAATATCAATTCCATCATCTATCTGCTCGATATAATCTTCCATAGAACTTCGACCTTTTCGAAACATAATCTAACCTTTCTTTGTTCCTGATATTTCTGGCCGTTGCTTCTATTTTGATATTCCTTAACATGAATCACTTAAAAATCATTAATCATATTGGCTATGTTCTTTGTTAGCGAACTTCTCTGAAATTTTTCACCATTCCTTAACTTCTTGCTCTGCATAAGGGTGATATTCCAATCTTTTCTTTACAAATATTCGTTTTATATCTTGGGTGGTAGAGTCTAACGGCTTTCTACCTTATCATATATCTCGCTTTAACTAAGCCTTTTCCAATCTCTTCCTGACCATCAAACTCCTTCTTCATTCTCCTTTCTATCGCTAACGAAATAGATACTGCTAATCTTTATCGCATACCTCTTCCATCGAGAATTTGTGCTACTAGACTGTCTACACATTCTTTTCCATTCTCTAGTCAACTCTCTGACCCCAGACATAACCTCTATGCTCCTTCTTATAAAATTTATTCAGGTGTATTCTCAAACAACCTTCCTTCTATATTCCCACATTCATTTTACTTACAAATATTCAAACTCAGTGTAGATATGTAGATAATTAATTGGGCAAGTTTTGATATTCTTTTTTTTTTTAATTAAATCTGGTAGATAAGCATGAATATTTTGTTTATCAATATCGGTTTAATTTGGGAACTTTACATATCAGAAAACAAAAATAAATGGATGAAAGGGAAATATATAAATACCAATTTCATTCATCAGTCGGAATAATATTTAGTAACTCCGTTTAAAGCAGTGATTGCAAACTCAGCCAATTAAATAGCAACCATGGTTGAATAAATGAAGGCGGTCTCTTTACAAATTGCAAATCACCCTCTCTTTCTCTCTTCCTTTTTATTTATCTACCTATTTATCTATCTATCTATATCTATCTATATCTATCTATCTATCTATATCTATCTATCTATATCTATCTATCTATATCTATCTATCTATCTATCTATCTATCTATCTATCTATCTATCTATCTATCTATCTATCTATCTATCTATCTATCTATCTATCTATCTATCTATCTATCTATCTATCTATCTATCTATCTATCTATCTATCTATCTATCTATCTATCTATCTATCTATCTATCTATCTATCTATCTATCTCTATCTATCTATCTCTATCTCTCTCTCTCTCTCTCTCTCTCTCTCTCTCTCTCTCTCTCTCTCTCTCTCTCTCTCTCTCTCTCTAAGATATCTAAATAGCGTATAGTATTTCACCGAAGTAATAAAATGAAGACAATTTCCTTAGATTTATTGAACAATTACCAAAATTATTTTGTTTTTGAGAGAAAATACGAATTTTACCTTTTATTTTAAGCTTTAATAAATTTCGTTTTATTGATAATTTCAAGTTAAGCTCAAATCTTTGAAATTGGTTATATATATATATTTATTGAAAACTTTTACAGTTTTTAAATTAATACTATATGTTCGACATTATATATATATATATATATATATATATATATATATATATATATATATATATATATATATATATATATATATATATATATATATATATATATATATATATATATATATATATATATATATATATATATATATATATATATATATATATATATATATATATATATATATATATATATATATATATATATATATATATATATATATATATATATATATATATATATATATATATATATATATATATATATATATATATATATATATATATATATATATATAGTGATGGCTTCCGCATCCTCATCCTCACTTGCGAAAATTACATCCGTATTATAACCTGATAAATTCTATTCTATATTCTATGTTATTATATATATATATATATATATATATATATATATATATATATATATATATATATATATATATATATATATATATATATATATATATATATATATATATATA
This sequence comes from Armadillidium nasatum, assembly GCA_009176605.1. Taxonomy (NCBI): domain Eukaryota; kingdom Metazoa; phylum Arthropoda; class Malacostraca; order Isopoda; family Armadillidiidae; genus Armadillidium; species Armadillidium nasatum. The sequence continues at coordinate 25,844 of SEYY01020112.1, forward strand.
TATATATATATATATATATATATATATATATATATATATATATATATATATATATATATATATATATATATATATATATATATATATATATATATATATACGATGCCACCCGCATCCGTAAATCAAAAAATATGACATGCGATCCATCATATATAATATATATATATATATATATATATATATATATATATATATATATATATATATATATATATATATATATATATATATATATATATATATATATATATCCTTAACAGGATGAATTAGAAACATCGCAAGTTTTCTAATCTTAAATCTGATTGCCACTATCTATTTTGTAAGAAACTCTCTACTGGTAATTTTCTTACCCTTCTCTCTGACTCTTGTTCCTCCATTCTTCGGCAATTTGGCTAATCTTTTGCTGTCGCCCTGAACATATCGAAAGCCTTCGATAGAGTCTGGCACAAAGCTTTGATTTCCAAACTTCTCTCTTTCGGAATTTCTCCTTCTCTCGGTAGTCTTCCCTCTGATTTTGTTTCCGATCGTTTTATAGTTTCTCTTATAGACAAGCACCGTTTATCCTTTTAAATATTAATAAAGGTGTTCCTCAGGGTTCTGTACGTCGCATCTCTACTCCTATGCCGATGACTACACACTTCATTACTTTTAATTTGACAGACGTCGTTCCCAGCAGCAGTTAATTGACGCTAGAATAGTGACCTTGGAGCAACTAACCACTGATCTTTCTCTTATTTCAAATCAAGGGTAAAGAAAATGGGATCGTTTTCAGTGCCTCTAAAAACTCAATTCCTCCATCTCTCTACTCGACATAGTTTTCCACACAACTATGACATCCTCTTCGAAAACACTCATCTCAAACCTTCATCTCTCCATAATATTCTTGGTGTTTCTTTTTCTCGTGACCTTTCTTGGAAGGAAAACAAAACTTCTCTTTCTAAACAAGCTTCTAAGTGGTAGCGTGTTCTGAAGCGCATTCAGAATTTCTTCAAGCCACTCCAGTTGCTTTATTTTTATATGGGGTGTTGTTAGCCTCTGTTTGGTATACGCCTCACATATCTGGGGTATTTCCACTCATTCAGCTCTCCTTGACAAGGTGGAATCTAGGACTTTTCATCTTATAAACTCTCCTGCTCTCACTAATTTTCTCCAGTCTCTTTCGGCCTTTCGAATTATTGCGTCACTCTCTATATACTATCGCTATTACAATGGACACTTCTCTTCTGCACTCTCCTGTCACATACTTCCTCCCTTTAGAAGGGCTTGTGCGACACGTCTTTCTTTATAGTCTCATCCTTTCTCTGTCCAACTCTTCATCCAACGGCTTAACCACTAAGCTCAATCTTACTTGTCCTCTACTGAAAAAGTCCAGAACGCAATACATTTATCTGTTTTCGTAACTTCCTCTGACTTGCACACTTTCAAACTTTTTGTATCGGGACATGTAGGCGTTTAACGACCAAGGTTCAGGTTTTATCTCAATTAGAGAAAATTAATATATCTCTGGCCTTTACGCATCAGAGAAGACATAAAAAAATAAAATGTTATATTTTTTCTTTTTTTTTTTAATAAAAAGTTCGCATCTCACGGGCATTGCCCTTTTCGAGGAGAGGAACTTTTCTAATTAACATATGCCTAGGGTCCCCAAGTGGGATAG
>SEYY01020112.1:45000-53254 GCA_009176605.1 Armadillidium nasatum
ACCTCCAACACCTACTCCCCCCCCTCTCAATTCTCAATTCCCCCGAAAAATAATGAAAATATTTCCTTTTTTACTTCATCAAATTTCAGTGGAAACAAAAATAAAAATTATTTCAAAACTAAAATATAAAAAAGTAGTAAATGAAAGTAAATTATAAAAAAAAGCAAATAAATAAAAATAAGTAAATAAATAAAAAATGAATAAATAAATAAATAAATAAATTCTCAACTAAAAAAATGAAAACGAACTTCAAATATATTTCAAATTAAAATTAAAACTTTAATATTATATAATAATTTTGTTGCATAATATTCTTCACATTTACCCTTAGTTACTCAAATTTTTAAAAAAAAATAAAAATTTCGTCCAATTTTACAAAAAAAAAAAAAAAAAAAAAAAAAAAAAAAAAAAAAAAAATTCTTTTAAATATTTTTATCAAAGAAATTTTACGATTGAATCCACTTCCCTCAAACTCCCTTTTTTGCCAACAGGGTCCCCCTCCCCCCCATCCAAAACCTTAACCTAAATTTCCTTTTTAGGAATTGGACGTGAGTTATTTTTCAATAGACTCTGAGGAAATTTATTCTATTGTTTCAATTAATTAATTTAATGGATTTAATTTCTTTTTTACGTTTTTTTATTTTAAAATTAAAAAATTTCTTTTTAAAAAAAACACAAAAATAAATATAATAATATATATATATATATATATATATATATATATATATATATATATATATATATATATATATATATATATATATATATATATATATATATATATATATATATATATATATATATATATATATATATATATATATATATATATATATATATATATATATATATATATATATATATATATATATATATATATATATATATATATATATATATATATATATATATGGGAAAAATGTCACAGTAAATTTTTCAATAGAGAAAAGACATGTTAAGTATAAGAAAGTCGTTTCACCGTTTTATTTTCTAATAAGAAAAAATTAAAAAAATTTGTTTTGACATTTTTTCTATTTGTCCCAACGAATCGTTAGGACAATTTTTTGTAGTGTATAGATGTTACTAATCAATGTTTTTAAGGTATTGATTGAATAAAGACTCTTTCATCTTCAAATAAATCTTATAATATATATCAATAAAGCTTTAAATATTTTATTCATCTCTAACCAATTAAATTAAATTAAAGTATTTTATTCATCTCTAACCAATTAAAAAACCTAAAATAATTTTATTCATCTCTAACTAGTTAAATTAATTTTAAATATTTTATTCATCTCTAACCAATTAAATTAAATTAAAGTATTTATTCTTCTTTAAAGAATTAAATTAAATTAAAATATATTATTCATCTCCAACCAATTATATTAAATTAAAATATTTTATTCATCTCTAACCAATTAAATTAAATTAAAGTATTTATTCATCTCTAACCAATTAAATTAATTTTAAATATTTTATTCATCTCTAAGTAATTAAATTAAATTGAAATATTTTATTCATCTCGAACCAATTAAATTAAAATTAAAATATTTTATTCATCTCTTGCCAATTAAATCAAACTAAAGTATTTTATTCATCTCTAACCAATTAAATTAAATTAAAATATTTATTCACATCTAAAAAATTAAATAAAAATTAAAAATATGTATTCAAAAATCTTGAAAAAATTAAATTAAATTAAATTCAACTTCCTTATAAGGTTTTATTTTGACTTTCATATAGTTAAGGAAATTAAATGATAATTAAGTCCCGCATTTCTTCTCTTTTTTTTTATTTAGTGACAGTAATAATAATAATAATAATAATAATAATAATAATAATAATAATATAATATAATAATATAATAATAATAATAATAATAATAATAATAATAATAATAATAATAATAATAATAATAATAATAATAATAATAATAATAATAATAATAATAATAATAATAATAATAAATAATAATAATAATAATAATAATAATAATAATTAATTAAGATATCATGATAATAATAGTAACAATAATAAGAAATAATAATAATAATAATAATAATAATAATAATAATAATAATAATAATAATAATAATAATAATAATAATAATAATAATAATAATAATAATAATAATAATAATAATAATAATAATAATAATAATAATAAAAATAATAATAATAATAGAAATAATAATAATAATAATAATAATAATAATAATAATTATAATAATAATAATAATAATAACATATAATGAAAAAATATGATGTATATTAGAGAAAATACTCGTAAATGGATATAATGTATTCTGCTATTGTAATGCAAGTTTTTTTAAAATTTAATTCTATTAAAAAAAAATATATATATATATATATATATATATATATATATATATATATATATATATATATATATATATATATATATATATATATATATATATATATATATATATATATATATATATATATATATATATATATATATATATATATATATATATATATACATAATATATATATATATATATATATATATATATATATATATATATATATATATATATATATATATATATATATATATATATATATATATATATATATATATATATATATATATAATATATATATATATAATATATATAATAAATATATATAATATAATATATAATAATATATAATAATATAATAATAATAATAATAATAATAATAATAATAATAATAATAATAATAATAATAATAATAATAATAATAATAATAATAATAATAATAATAATAATAATAATAATAATAAAAATAGTTTAATAATTAATCAAAGATTGAGGTGTTTGAAGATTTTGTTTCTCTTCTTCATACTTCTTTTTATATGATTAACCGAAGAAAATTTTTAACAAGTTTCTTCCTAGAATTAGGATGAGATAATCAGTACCTTTATGCCACGGTAGCTGAAGAACAAAAATTATTAGGAAGTAACCCATTAGAATAGTCCCCCCTCGTCGAATAAAGCAATTAACGAATTTCGTGTACCGAATTCAAATACAACAATTAAAACTGTTTGATGGCTAAGGATTCAAAAACAAAATAGGTATGATGTTTTCATCATTTTATTAACACATATCGAATGTATTATGTGTTGAAGGTTTTCACCATTAGAACGTGAATTTATGTTGATGTACCTTGCATTATTGGTTACTTCACACAGCTATTATGTGTAAAAGGTTTTCACCATTAAAAAATAAGAAATGACTAACTTTAAAAACACGGATGATTGTAAAAATTCATATTGGTAATCTATAAATTCACCAAAACCCCCTTTACTTCCATCAAACTTAAAATGTAAATATATGTTGATTTACCATGAAAAATTATTTGTTCCTTCACACAGCTTTTATGTGTAGAAGGCTTCCCACCATTAGAATGTAAATATATGTTGATGTACAGTCGTCAGCAGAAGTTCGTTCCTATTAAGCTGGAAATAAATATTTATATAAAATGGAGATCATTTCAGGTTCAGCCAATCACAGCTTCAATTAAGCCCCGCTGAATGTTTTTATTTTCTTTTTATTCAAAATAGAGCTTTTATGAAATGATCTCCATTTTATATAAATATTTATTTACAGCCTAATAGGAACGAACTTCTGTTGACGACTACCATGCATTGTTGGTTACTTTCACACAGCTAGGTAAGATGCACGTTTTTAAAAAACAATTTCAAGTACGTACTTCAAAATTACTCCTTATTAGATGATCTCTTAAATTTTTTAGTTTTTTTTTTGTCAATATTAAAAAGAATATCTTTTGCCAATTGAATAATAATTGCTTGCAAGCTTTGGTGTGATCTATTTATATAACCTTTTTCAAAGAATGAAACATCTTAGTGAAATCACTCAGCGTTCTTTCTATATATATATATATATATATATATATATATATATATATATATATATATATATATATATATATATATATATATATATATATATATATATATATATATATATATATATATATATATAATAATATTATTAATTATTATATTACATATTCCCATATATATATATATATATATATATATATATATATATATATATATATATATATATATATATATATATATATATATATATATATATATATATATATATATATATATATATATATATATATATATATATATATATATATATATATATATATATATATATATATATATATATATATATATATATATATATATATATATATATATATATTATATATATATATATATATATATATATATATATATATATATATATATATATATATATATATATATATATATATATATATATATATATATATATATATATATATATATATATATATATATATATATATATATATATATATATATATATATATATATATATATATATATATATATATATATATATATATATATATATATATATATATATATATTAATATATATATATATATATATATATATATATATATATATACTATATATATATATATTACATAAAAGAGTATTTTTATAAATGAGTGTAGGAAACTTTAGGAGTTTGTGTTTGTTTGTCTGTGTGAGCAGGACATGAAACATCTCAAAAGGACTTTTATTTTCTCAAAGAATTACAAACTTTATAAAATGTTGCGTCTATTTGCCGTTTTATTTTGTCTCGGAATCCCTCTTTTATATATATATATATATATATATATATATATATATATATATATATATATATATATATATATATATATATATATATATATATATATATATATATATATATATATATATATATATATATATATATATATATATATATATATATATATATATATATATATATATATATATATATATATATATATATATATATATATATATATATATATATATATATATATATACAAAGTTTTAAAGTCTGCAAAAACTCTCACAGACTATTTCTATATAGAAAATTAATGTTTACTATTGGACACGAAAAAGCAACTTTTAAGATGGTAATACTTGTGCGTTAACAACAAAGCCATGACGGTTCAAAAGGAAGTCGCATTCTAACTGCTCATGATTTACAGTCATGACGTTAATCCCAAAGGACTCCCCCGATCGCTACTCTGGCAAAGGGCAACGAGGTCAAAGGTCGAATCCATAACTCGCAGACAGTTATATTATAAAGTTTAAAGTCTGCTTTAAACTCACACAGACTATTTATATATAAGAAAATTAATGTCTGTTTTGGACTTGAACAGCAACCCTTAAGACGGTAAGACTTGTGCGTTAACCACTAAGACCACTGTTTAACTCTCCGTCTTCAAACTTAACAGCTATGCTCAATCTTACATGTTGTTTACTGGTCAAGTCTGGAGCACACTTCTTTTTATCTGTTTTTCCAACTTACTTTGATCGCACGCTTATAAGCGCCGTGAATCGGAGCTTGACGGCCATTAACGACAAGAATTTTGGCATTTTCACAACTCTGGTGGATATTGGTAGGCCTCTTTTCTTTGCCCACCAGAAGAGATATATATATAAAAAAGGAATATATATATATATATTTATATATATTTATATATATATATATATATATATATATATATATATATATATATATATATATATATATATATATATATATATATATATATATATATATATATATTACAGCACAAAGAATTAAAAAATTTAAAATATAAAAGAAAAAGAAAATAACGGGTCGTAAAGTAGGATTTGAATAATCCTTATTTTCTTATTTTTAATTTTATTTTTATTTTAACTTTTATTTTTTATTCTATTTTATTTTTTTTTTAATTTTTATTTTTTGAATTCAAAAAATGATAATCATAAATGAAGATTAAAAATTTCTTTTACAAAGAAAATTCATTTGTTCCAATTTATATAATTCTTCTGTTTTCACATAATGAGATTATTTGGATATATATATATATATATATATATATATATATATATATATATATATATATATATATATATATATATATATATATATATATATATAATATATATATTATATTATATTATATATATTCATTTCCGTTTGCAGTAATTACTCTTGATAATGACCTTAGTATAAATTTTGACAAGCCGAAACGTAGAATTTTTTAATTAACAATTCTTTAGCAGGTTGAAAATTTTAAGCATTAAATATAATGAAATAATGAGCTGCTTTCTAATCTAATTCCCATGTTACGTTCATGCTTTGCAATTTTGGACTTTCTAAAGATTTCCCTCAATTGGAGCATAGCTTTATATATATATATATATATATATATTATATATATATATATATATATATATATATATATATATATATATATATATATATATATTATATATATATATATATATATATATATATATATATATATATATATATATATATATATATATATATATATATATATATATATATATATATATATATATATATATATATATATATATATATATATATATATATATATATTGGTTATAATTTATGTTCAGTGGAGTTTAGATATATCAAAATGATTGAATCAATTAGGAAAAATAGTGGCGACAAATTCTGTAACACATCCCATATATTTGTTGTTATTACCTTGAATAACACCAAAAATCACCATTGCAAGCCGAAACGCCGAGGAACATGATATTGAAAGGAACTCTATGAAGAAATGATCATAGTGAAGAGATGGAAGTAAATGAAATTTTGGTGCCACTAACTGGTCTGACTTGCCTCTGTACTTTTCCGATTTCCCATGGAATAATTACTGTTTCCGTAGGAAGTGTCCATCGTTGTGTACAGAGCACATAACCGAAGTGATTCTCTCTCTCTGGCATGGAAGCGTACATTTCAAATTGTTTCTCTTGTACTATACCTGTCACTCCTTAGGTTTAACTCTGCTTTTTCTCTTGCTGTCCGAGTAAGGATGATGTTTTCAGGAATTACCGTCGTCTTCAAACTCCATAAACTCACGCAACTTATATTTCATTCTGAAATTGTGAAAAATCTATCCTTCGTAACACTAAAAACTGTTTTCTCCCTAGAAAATGCATTAATCTTTCTGGTTTCTCTTCTTCACGCTCTTTCTGACATTTTGCAAAAAATGTCAACTCTAACTTTGCTTCTTCGTCTTTAGCTCTTTTAGTATTTTCAGACGGTACAACTACCGCTTTTGCCCTCCTGTAAAGCTGAACTCTTCGCTCAAACTTTTGTCTCTAAGTTCAACCTTTGACGATTTCGATTCTGTTCCTACTCCTTCAATTCCTTTTAACTCATCTATGCCAAAAATTGTAATGTCTTCTATAAAGACGATATTTTTCCTCTCTTTGAGCTTAACAATAAGAAGGCGTACAATCCTGATGGTATTAATTCTGTGGTTCATAAAAACTGTGTTTTCGAGCTGGTACCCTGCCTTGGTAAACTATTTCGTCAATGACTTTCTACTTTAGCCTTCCCTTCTTGTTGAAAATGTAAGCTCATTTAGGCTTTGTCTACGAAGGGGGACCCCTCTCAACCCTCTAACTAATGTCCCATTTCTTTAACCTACGTTCTTTCTAGTTTTCGAATCTATCCTTTACAAGAAGATTTGGAAACAACTCAACTCTTCTAATCTCTGATCGCCAGTATGGCTTTTGTAAGAAACGTTTTACTAGTGATCTTCTTTTCTATTTTCTCTGACTATTGGTCCTCCACTCTTCGGAATTTAGGAGAATCTTTTGCTGTGGCGCTGAACATATCGAAAGCTTTCGATAGATTCTGGTACAAAGCTTTGATTTCTAAACTTCCCTCTTTCGGAATCTATCCTTAAATCTGATTTTCTTTCTGGTCGTTCTATTGCAGCTGTTGTAAACGGCCACCGTTTATCCTTTAAATCTATTAATAATGGTGTACCTAAATTTTATTTCCTATCCCCAACACTTTTTCTGCCTTTCATTAAGAGGCTCTCTCTGTTACTTCATCTCCTATCCACTCCTATGCCGCTGGCTCCACCCTTTATTAATTTTTTTTCAATTTGTAAGGCGCCTCTCCCCACAGCAGCAAATTGACGCAAGGAGGGTAACATTGGAGCAGCTGACCTGTCTTTCTTGGAAATCACATTACTTCTCTTTGTAAACAAGCTTCTAATAGGTTAGTTGTTCAGAGGCGCCATCAGAAATTCTTCGCGTCACACCAGTGGCTTACTCTTTGTAGTGCTGTTGCTCGCCCCTGTATGGAGCACGCCTCGCACATCTGGGGTTGTTCCA
>SEYY01020113.1:0-7500 GCA_009176605.1 Armadillidium nasatum
ATATATATATATATATATATATATATATATATATATATATATATATATATATATATATTATATATATATATATATATATATATATATATATATATATATATATATATATATATATATATATATATATATATATATATATATATATATATATATAGTATATATATATATATATATATAAACTGTATATATATATACCTTGTATTAAAAAAAAATTTTAAATTTTAAAATCTGAATTCCTTAACCTAATTTATGACTTAAAATGTTATATTTTTGTTAAATACTAACTGAGGCACTGCCTCCCATGCCTCCCCCGAAAGCCGCCACTGTTAATTTGAATCTTGTCGGGAGTGGAGGTACTTAAACCAGATGCAAAATGAAAAGATAGATGAATTAGATGGAAATCAAGAGAAGAGAAGAGTAGAGAAGAGAATAGAAGAAAAGAGAGGATAAGAGAAGAAAAGACATAGTAACTTTTACAATCTGTTTTATAAATTGGAGAGATTCTTTAGAAAATTCTGTTGAATTGTATTAAAAAGAAAATTATTTTCCAAACTTAAAAAAAATAACAGATTTATTTTAAAATATAAATTTTTCAATTTTTTTTCCAAAAACAAAAATAGATGAAATTTCTAGAGGAGCAACAAAATTTTCAATCAGCATACCAACGGCTTAAGTGGAAAATTCAACATTAGCAATAAGAATATAAAATTTAAAAACATGAATTTGGATTGGACGACAAGGTTGGATCGTGAGGAATAGTTCTTCCTTTGGTTTTATAGGCTGGAATTCCTTTTAACCATTTTTTTTTTTTTGTCTTTCCATTTACGACTGCAGGAATTTTCCGGCAGTTGAAGCCTCCCTGCATCATGCGGGATATGGTGTAGTGTATATATATATATATATATATATATATATATATATATATATATATATATATATATATATATATATATATATATATATATATATATATATATATATATATATATATATATATATATATATATATATATATATATATATATATATATATATATATACTCCTTACTCCATCACCACTTGGGAGTTGGTGGCATCCGGTGATGGGGTTGGTGCCACCAAGACCTCTATGCCAGCTTGCCCTGGAGCATGATCTTTTTTCATTAACTTCTGCAACATTCTCGGTCTCTTTACTAATTTCCACTTTGTCGATCACCACCTTTCTTCTTCTAAACCTCATCTCTTATTCTTAACCGAAACTCAGGTGTATGAGTGCTCTGACATCAAACCCTACTCTGTTTCCTCCTACTGTCTCTATCCTCAATTTTCAGCCAAAGGCGGATGTTGCGCTTTTGTGCGCAACGATGTTGTCTGTTCTCGTGTTTCTAATTTGAAGTCTTCTGAATTCTCTACTTTATGACTTAAACTTTCTTGCAACTTTACAACTAAATTTATCTGTTCTGTCTACTTATCTCCTAACTCTACAGACTTTCCAAAATTCTTCGACTATCTTAACTCAAAAATAGAACACATTCTTTCTTCTTCTCCCTTCTCCGAAATCATCATATTAGGTGATATCAATGTTTACCACCGCCAATGCTTTCATCTAGTTCTCACGATCCAGCTGGTGAATTCGCCTTTCAATTTTCTATCCAAAACAACCTTGAGCAGTTGGTGCATCTCCCTACCCGTATCCCTGATCGCCTTGGTGATGAACCCATCATACTTGATCTTTTCCTAACTTCTTATCCTTCTCTTTACATTGTTAAACTCTTTCCTCCTCTGGGTTCATCAGATCACCTTCTTATCTCTGTATCTTGTCCTGTCTCTTCAAGTCTTCCGCAAGAACGGCCCCTGCCTTTGGCGAGGAGACGTTTCTGGCATTTCGGTGCCACTAACTGGTCTGACTTGCGGTTGTACTTCTCTGATTTTCCATGGAATGATTACTGTTTCCGTGGGAGAGGTCCCTCTGAGTGTGCTGAGCGCAAAACCGAGCTGATTCTCTCAGACATGGAGGCGTACATTCCATATTCTTTCCCTTCTACTAAACCTAACAAACCTTGGTTTAACTCTGCTTGTTCTCGTGCTATCAGGCACAGGGATGCTGCCTTCAGGGTTTACCGTCGTCTTCAAACTCCAGAAACTCATGCAACTTATATTTCATCCCGGAATCGTGCAAAATCTATTCTCCGTAATACTAAAAACTCCTTTCTCAGCTAAAAATGCAACAATCTTTCTGGCTCTACATCCTCACGCCTTTTCTGGCATTTTGCAAAAAATGTCAACTCTAACTTTGCTTCTTCCTCTTTCCCTCCTTTAGTATCTTCTTACGGTAAAACTGCCGTTTTGCCTTCCTCTAAAGCTGAACTCCTAGCTCAAACTTTTCCTTCTAATTCAACCTTAGACGATTCTGGAGCTGTTCCTTCTCTTTCAACCCCCTCCAACTCGTTTATGCCTAAAATTATAATTTCTTCTAAAGACGTTATTTCTGCTCTCTCTGAGCTTAACACTAAGGAGGCGTACGATCCTGACGGTATCCCTGCTGTGGTTCTCAAAACTTGTGCTTCTGAGCTTGCACACTGCCTTGATAAACTTTTTCGTCTATGTCTTTCTACTTCAACCTTCCCTTCTTGCTGGAAACGTGCGCTCACTCAGTCTGTGCCGAAGAAGAGGGACCCCTCTCAACCCTCTAACTATCGACCCCATTTCTTTAATCTCCGTTCTTTCTAAAGTTGTTGAATCTATCCTTAACAGGAAGATTTGGAAACATCTCAATACTTCTAATCTTATCTCTGATCGCCAGTATGGCTTTCGTAAGAAACGCTCTACTGGTGATCTTCTTTCTTTTCTCTCTGACTCTTGGTCCTCCGCTCTTCGGCATTTCGGTGAATCTTTTGCTGTTACGCTAGACATATCGAAAACTTTCGATAGAGTCTGGCACAAAGCTTTGATTTCCAAACTTCCCTCATTCGGAATCTATCCTTCTCTCTGTGACCTTCTCTCTGATTTCCTTTCCGGTCGTTCTATAGCAGCAGTTGTAGACTTCCACTGCTCTTCCTTTAAATCTATTAATAATGGTGTTCCTCAAGGATCTGTCCTATCCCCAACACTTTTTCTACTATTCATTAATGATCTTCTCTCTGTTACTTCATCTCCTATCCAATCCTATGTTGATGACTCCACCCTTCATTACTCTTTTCAATTTGAAAGGCACCCCTCTCAAAAACAGTTACTAGACTCAAAGAGAGTTGCCTTGGAGCAACTGACCTTTGATCTATCTCGTATTTCTAATTGGGGCAAAGAGAACATGGTTGTTTTCAATGCCACCAAAACTCAATTCCTCCATCTCTCTACTCAACACAATTTTCCACACAACTACGATATCTTCTTCGAAAACACTCAACTCAGACCTTCATTTGTTCTTAATATTCTCGGTGTTTTCTTTTCTCGTGATCTTTCTTGGAAAGATCACATTACCTCTCTTTCTAAACAAGCTTCAAAGAGGTTAGGTGTTCTGAAGCGAATTCAGTATTTCTTCACTCCACCCCAGTTGCTTGCTCTGTATAGGGGTGTTGTTCCTCTTTGTATGGAGTATTCTTCGCATATCTGGGGTGGTTCCACACATACAGCTCTCCTAGAGAAGGTGGAGTCTAGGGCATTTCGTCTCATCAACTCTCTTGCTCTTACTAACTCTCTCCAATCTCTTTCTGTCCATCGAATTGTTGAGTCACTCTCTCTTTACTATCGATATTACAATGGACACTGCTCTTCTGAACTCTCTCTTCGCATACCTCTTCCACTGAGAAGAGCTCGGGCGACACGACTTTCCACACAGTCTCATCCTTTCTCTGTCCAACTCTTTGACCTTAGACTTAACCGCTATGCTATGTCCTACATGTTACTCTGCTGGTAAAGTCTGGAACACACTCCCTTCTTCCATTTTTCCAACTTCCTATTACTTACACACCTTCAAACGTCGTCTATCGGGTCATGTCGGCCTTTAGTTTGACCAGGCTTCCGTCTTTTCCCCACAACTCCGGTGAAATTTATATATATATATATATATATATATATATATATATATATATATATATATATATATATATATATATATATATATATATATATATATATATATATATATATATATATATATATATATATATATATATATATATATATATATATATATATATATATATATATATATATATATATATATATATATATATATATATATATATATATATATATATATATATATATATATATATATATATATATATATATATATATATATATATATATATATATATATATATATATATATATATATATATATATATATATATATATATATATATATATATATATATATATATATATATATATATATATATGCTACGAGAGAGTTCGCAGAAGCAGTGCCCTCTGTAATAACGTTAGCAAAGAGATAGTTTAAGGGCAATTCCATGGGCATTAAGAGTTTGAAGAGAGTTGATGAGACGAAAAGTCATGAACTCCACCCTTTCAAGAAGAGCTGTATGTAGAACTCACCTCAGATATTTGAGGAGTACTCCATACAGGGGCGAACAACATCTCTTTAAAGAGCAAGGAAGTCGGTTGGTGTGAAGAAGTTCTGAAGGTGTTTCAGAACAATCAATTTCTTAGAAGCTTGTTTAGAAAGAGAAGTAATGAGATCTTTCCAAGAAAGATCACGAGAAAAAGAAACACCGAGAATATTGAGGGCAGATGAAGGTGTGAGCTGTGTGTTTTCGAAGAAATCATCATAGTTGTGTGTAAGATTGTGTCGAGTAGAAAGATGGAGAAATTGAGGTTTGAGTCATTGAAAACAACCACGTTTTCTCTGCCATAATTTGAAAAACTGGGAAGAGCAGAGGTTAGTTGCTCCATTTCCATCCTTCTTGAATCAACTAACTGCTTTTGGGAGGCACGTTTTTCAAATTGAAGAGAGTAATGAAAAGTGAGCCAACGGCTGAGGAGTGTATAGTAGATGAAGTGAAAGAGAGAAGGACATTAAGGAAAATTAGATTGTGTGGATAGGACAGGTCCTTGAGGAACACCACTAATTTTACATTTAAACAAAGAACGGTGACCGTCTACAACAGCTGCTACTGAACGATCGGAAAAGAAAGTAGAGAGAATGCCACAAAGAGAATGACATATTCCGAAAGAGGAAAGTTTGGAAATCAAAGCTTTGTGCCAGAATCTATCGAAGGTTTTCGATATGTCTAGTACCACAACGAAAGATTTCCCAAAATCACGAAGAGCGGAGGACGAAGAGTCAGAAAGTAGGGAAAAAAGATCACCAATAGAATGTTCTATGCAATGCCATACTGGTGATTTCGATGGTGATATATATATATATATATATATATATATATATATATATATATATATATATATATATATATATATATATATATATATATATATATATATATATATATATATATATATATATATATATATATATATATATATATATATATATATATATATATATATATATATATATATATATATATATATATATATATATATATATATATATATATATATATATATATATATATATATATATATATATATATATATATATATATATATATATATATATATATATATATATATATATATATATATATATATATATATATATATATATATATATATATATATATATATATATATATATATATATATATATATATATATATATATATATATATATATATATATATATATATATATATATATATAGTATATATATAATATATGTTTTAAAGATCGTCCAGGAGGACTTAGATTCGGCAATTTTAAAAAAGTTTCCAACAGTTCCTAAGTGAAATGTTAATCAATGGACCGTTGGACATTTCTTCTTTCCCGAATTTTTACATTATTTTAAAGATTAGAAGAATTAAGGTGTTTCCAAATCTTCCTGCTAAGGATAGATACGAAAACTTTAGAAAGAACGGAAGTTAAAGAAACACGACGATAGTTAGAGAGTTAAGATGGGTCCTCTTTCATCGGCACAGGCTGAATGAGCCACGCTTCTAGCAAGAAAGGAAGGTTGAAGTAGAGAGAAAAGGACGAAAAAGTTTACCAAGAAAGGGTGCAACTTGGAAGCACAAGTTTTGAGAATTGCAGGAGGAATACCTTCAAGACCATACAAATCTTAATGTTAATCTCAGAGAGAGCAGAAATAACATTTTTAGAAGAAATTACAATTATAGGTCTAAATTGGTTGGAGGGGTTTGAAGGAGGAGGAATACCTCTGGAATCGTCTAATGTAAAGGTAGAGGCAAAGGTTGGAGCGAAGAGTTCAATTTGGTAGAAGGTAAAATGGTAGTTGTGCCATTGTAAGAATTTAGAGGAGGGAAAGAGGAAGAAGCAAAGTTAGAGTTAACTTTTTTTTTTGGCAAAATACCAGAAAGAACGTGAAGAAGAAGAAGAAAATGTAAAAATGATTGCATTTTACATATATATATATATATATATATATATATATATATATATATATATATATATATATATATATATATATATATATATATATATATATATATATAATGCATATTGCACTCCTACATATAC
Organism: Armadillidium nasatum; assembly: GCA_009176605.1. Taxonomy (NCBI): domain Eukaryota; kingdom Metazoa; phylum Arthropoda; class Malacostraca; order Isopoda; family Armadillidiidae; genus Armadillidium; species Armadillidium nasatum. The sequence goes on from SEYY01020113.1 coordinate 6,598, forward strand.
TCTAGTACATAAGAGGTTGTTTAATATATTATACTATAGGGCTGTGCGTTAGGTGTGTGAGTTTAAACGAGTTCTCTCTATGTGTGTTTGCCCCCTCCTTGAAAAGGGCTCTGCACCGTGAGTGGTGGCGTTCTGTAAAAAAAAAAAAAAATTAATCATCCTTATTCTTTACATCATCCTATTCTGTACTATTTACTTCTTTTAACATTGTTTATTTTTATTTCACACTCTCTAATTCCCCCCAGAAGCACGCTTATACACAAACAAACACATACAGAGTATGCATACACGAACACACACATTAAGCACACATACATACATGTGCACATTAGATGTTTCCATAGTAACTTTTTTTTTTTTCACTAAAACAGTTTCTCTAAATATTATATTTATATTTGTTCCAATTCGATAGCATAATTCTTATTATTATTATTATTATTATTATTATTATTATTATTATTATTATTATTATTATTATTATTATATAAAAAAAGTGTTAAATACTTGTTCAAATATCAAACGCACACACGCACACACACATGAGTTGTTTCCATGGAAACGATTTTTATTTTCATTATCATTGTTCTCTTTCGCCCCTCTTTATTCTAATTTCTTTATAATTATTATTATTATTATTATTATTATTATTATTATTATTATTATTATTATTATTATTATTATTATTATTATTATTAATAATAATAATAATTATATAATTATACACGCGCACACACACAAACATACTGTATGATTTATGAAGAATAACTTAGAGAAATGTACTATAATTATTTAAATGACAAAGAAAAAGCTCACGTTCAGTTTACGAAAAATGGACGAAAAGAGGTAAAAATGACACATTATTAATAAATTTTAGTAATTATTTTTAAAAAAAAATATTATATA
>SEYY01020113.1:12500-22500 GCA_009176605.1 Armadillidium nasatum
TAGAATCAGAGATGTAGATTTCTTTAATGGAGAGAAGAGGTCTTGAAGAATCATTTAAAATGGTAGTCACTGAAGTGGTTGATGAAATTCTGAGAGATTTAGACTATGACTCCGCTACTATGAGGGTTGGTATCAACTTCACCTTTCAACGATGGAGCGCCTACGTAGTCATCAGTATTATGTCAATATCGCTTGGACGGATGTAGCTGCTGACAATACTGTAGCAAGAAATGATGCGACGATTAGAAGGATCTTTCCAATCAGGAGATAAAGCCACTTTCTCTAAATTTAAAGTTGTTGCTACTGTATTCCGTATGGCTAAAGGGAATGGTGAAACAGATACTCCGAACATTGGTAAAAACACTCATGTATTAATACCATGAACATTTCTTTCGAGAGCGATAGGGATATTCCTAAAGTTCATCTTAAGGAGGGGCCTGTAGGGTGTGCCTTTCAGAGCAGTTGTACTGTATTAGAAAAACAGTACGTGAAGGCAAGTTAGCTAAAGGTATTAGATTCTGGTACTATAGAGAAAGCGGCAAAGAAACTAGCAAAGTCCTGTGGCATGGAATATACAAGACCCTTTCATTGCTACTGATTTCGAGAAAATTGAGAAGGTTGAAAAATGTAGGATCATCGTATTTGCACCTGAAGGAAAAAACGTGAAGATTCTGTATAATCCATCGAATAAAGATCGAAATGATCCTCTATATATTATAGGGTATGATGGGAAAGACCATTATTTTGCTATAGCCGAAAATAAATTAAAGTTATGTTTTGAAAATACTAAGAAAAAAGATGCGTACAGGAACGGAATTTTCTGCACTTACTGTTACACTTTCAATAGCAATAACATTTCGCATAAACTGGACTGTGATCATTATGGGTGTCGGCAATGTCTAAATGATAAATGCCAAGGATCTGCAGGTCATAATGGACATTTCATTGAATGTAAAGATTGTAACCGTGAATTTTATAACAAAGCCTGTTTTGACAATCACACTGCTAACAAAACATGTAAGAAAATTAAAAATTGCCAACTATGTCTAACACAAATAAAGATGGATCGTAAAGAACAATTTAAACATGATTGTACAAAACCTTCTGCAAAGTGTGTAATGAAAAATATGAGCCTAAAGAAGATGAATATCATATTTGTTATATGAAGAAAAAGGAAAAGAAAAAGAATAAGAAAAAAGATAATATTCCAGACACATTCACATGCTATTACGATATAGAGACTTTTCAACAAGATAAAGGCACAAATAATAAAGGTCGTAAAATAATTGAAATGATTCCTTACTTATTGGTATGTCAGATGATATGTAATTTGTGCACAGATAAGGAAGGAGAAAATGTATGTAATCATTGTGGTCCTAGAACAAGAGTATTTGATCTAGAAAATGGTAAAGGACCTACCGATAAGTTTATAGATTTTTTAATGAACTTTTCCAAGAATAGATCTAAATCAAAAGTAGTTGTGACTGCTCATAATGGAGGGAAATTTGATCACCAGTATGTCTATGCCTCTTTATTAACTCACCCTAATACAAATGCTATCAGTAGTGATCCAATAAAGAGAGGGAACAAGATCATTTCTATGGGTTCTAATGGTAATATCGTTTACAGAGATACGTTATTGTTCACCCCTTGTGCTCTGAAGAACATGCCTAAATGTATGGGTATCACTGATCAAGGTGTTTCTAAAGGATTCTTTCCCCTATACATTTTTAAATGAAGATCAATTGAATTATAAGGGCCGATTCCTCATAAAGGTTTCTTTGAAACTAAAAAAATGTCTGCTGATGAAAAACAAGAATTTGAAGAATATTACACAAGCTTTCAAGACAAAGAATATAATATTTTTGAAGAATGCAAGAAGTACTGTATCACAGACGTAAATGTATTAAGACGATGCTTTGAAAAATTCAGAGCAAATTTTATTAAAGCCTTCGATATAGACTGCTTAGCTGACTGCTCAACAATTGCGTCTCTATGCTTCACCATCTACAAGAATGTATTTATGCCTGAAAAGAAAATCACCATTCTAAGTAGAGAGAACAGTAAACCTTTTACTTATGAAGCTATTAAATGGTTAATATATCAGGAAAAACTCAATAACATAAATATAAGGCATGCTCGTAATGGTGGAGAGAAAGGTTTTAAAATTAAAAATAGTTGGTTATATCCTGATGGTTTCGGTTATGTCAATGGTGTGAAAACAGCCTTTTTGTATCATGGATGTGCATGGCATGGTCATAGAGGTTGTGATAACGGTAAAGGTACGCTTCATAAAATTTCAGCTGAAGATAGATATAATATCACAATGAAAAAAGAGCAATTATATAAAGAAGCTGGTTTCAATGTTGTAAGAATATGGGAGTGCGAATGGAAGATTCAGAAAACTTTAACCATTCAGGATCCTGATCATATCGATGAAGACATAACTATTGGTGCATATGCTAATCGTATCAGCAACGATACAGTTAATAATAGACTCGTAATAGATGACTCTTTATTCGGTGGTCGAACTGAACCATTTGTTTATTACTATCCGCCTACTGAAGGCAAAAAGATCATGTATCAGGACTATACGTCGCTCTACCCCTTCGTCCAGAAACGAATGAAGTATCCCTGCGGACCCCCTGAGAAACTTGTAGGGGACAAAGTACCCGACATTGAGACATTCAAGAATGGTCTCAACAATGAATATTTCGGTGTTTCATTTATTAAGATTCTTCCACCTCAGGATTTAGACATCCCCGTTCTTACCTGTGAGAATTGATAAAAAATTAATATTTCCTCTTTGTTTTACATGTGCAAAAGAAAACTGTCAGAAATGCACTCATAATGAAAATGAAAGATCTATCGAAGGTGTATTCGCTACACCTGAAATACAACTAGCTCTTAATATGGGTTATAAACTTCTTAAGATTTTCGAAGTTTGGTCGTTTAAAGAAATGGAGTACCTCTTTGAAGATTACGTCAATTATTTCCTGAAAATTAAGACGGAGGCTTCAGGACTTCCTAACGGTATTCATGAAGAAGATCCTGACTTTGAGGAAAAAATTAAAAGAATTCGTACGTCTTTTCAAAGAAAAAGAAGGTGTTGAACTTGACGTAAACAATATCAAGAAGAACCCAGGCATGCGTTTCATAGCGAAACTGTGCCTCAATTCATTATGGGGTAAATTCGCCCAAAATACACCTGTTCGTGAGGATAAAATATGCACTAGCGATAAGGAAGTGTGGGAATTAATCAATCAATGCGATATTGACGTTCTCCAGGTGATACCTATTGGATCAAAATATGTTGTAACTACATCGAAAAACAATTTGTCTGAACGTTCGTCAACGGCAACAAACATTTCCTATAGCATCATTCACCACTGCTTATTGCTCACATTAAATTATACCCGAACTCTTAAATAAAGTCGAAACATAGGGCACTTGTATTGCTATACAGATTCGTGTATTTTTGTTGCAGGCGAAAATGATGAAGTTCCCGAAACAGGAAACTTCTTAGGTGAACTGACAGACGAGATATCAGATTACGGGAAGAATGGGTCTTATGGAGAATTTTTGTATGCACAGGCCCAATCATATATGTTAAAATACGAAAATGAAGATGGTAACCTTAAAACATATTGTTAAGGCAAAAGGTCTTACCATCAATGAAGAGACAAGAGATATTATTAATTATGAAAAATTATTGGAGTTAGCTCTTGAAAAGTGCTCGGAGAAAGATACCTCATTACGAATCATTATACGATGATATCAAAGACTCTGATGTCACTGTAAAGGCTATGAATAAAATAAAAAATATATTATGATATGATATATATATTATTATATATAATAAAATATAAATAATAATATATATATATAATATATATATAATATATATATATATATATAACATTTATTAATGTACCACATAAATTAAAATACAGCATAAAATCAAGAAAAAGTTTAGAACAACAAGTGATTTAATCCATCTAATTTAATTTAATATAAGTTTATGGTTTAAGGTTACATAGCAATATATATATATATATATATATATATATATATATATATATATATATATATATATATATATATATATATATATATATATATATATATATATATATATATATATATATATATATATATATATATATATATATATATATATATATACAAAAAATAAAGTATAAAAATTGAAATTGAAATAAAAAAATATTGCTTCATTACCCTTTTTATTCCTTTATTATTGTCTTCATTTATGTATATGTGATTTAAAATTTTGCGTGTATGACTAGCAAAATGTGTGTATATGTTTGTTGCATATGTATATATACAAGATTGATGAGTTCTTATGCTTTAAATGCGTTATTATTTCATAGCAAAAAATATAGTTACAATAATTAAAAATTTAAAATATAAATTGAAAATAGAAAAAATAAAAAAATTGAAAAATAAAAATTAAGATGTTGAAATAAATATAAATTGTTAAAAAAATATTGATCGAAAAAAAATAAATTAAATACAAAATATTGATTGAAAAAAATAAAAGAAATTTATTACGTTACGTTAGTATTAAATTAAAAGAAATACATGTATAATATCAAGAAAAAGTATTACAACGACAACTGATCATTCTAATTGTATTAAAATAAGTTATGGCTGTAAGGTTACATCCGCATATATATATATATATATATATATATATATATATATATATATATATATATATATATATATATATATATATATATATATATATATATATATATATATATATATATATATATATATATATATATATATATATATATATATATATATATATATATATATATATATATATATATATATATATATATATATATATATATATATATATATATATATATATATATATATATATATCGGGATTAAAATAGCAACTATAACATTTTAACTGGAATATGTTAGTACCAGTACTTACTTGATATATAAGGTTAAATATTAAATCGATGTCTGGAAATTTTAATATGATATGTATAAGAAAAAAATATCAACAAAGATATTTAAACTATAGTTTGGTCAAAATCTCGTAATATCTTCTATATATGCATGGCTTAACATTTATTGTGCCTTCCCGGCATTCAAAATCGGGAGGGGCTGCAACATCTCGTGGCTCCGCACACGTTAAGGAAAACTCACAAAAGAAAGAACAGGAGAGGTCTCCGACCTCTTAGAAAACCTTAGGAATCTCCTGATTCCTAATCCCTCCAGGAAGGAACCTAGGGGGGCTCCGCTCCCCCTCCAGAAACAAGGAAGCTCCGTCTTCCGTCCAATCAGGCAGTCAGGAACAGAGAGGGACTCCGTTCCCTTCCAAAACACGGAAGCTCCGTCTTCCATCCATCCAGGAAAGAACAGAGGGGCTCCGCTCCCTCCAGGAAGGATCAGGAGGGCTCCGACCCACCTTCAACATCAAGGAAGCTCCAATTTCCTTCATGAAATAAAATAAAAATACTCATCACGGATAAAAAAAAAAAAAATAAATAAATAAATAAAAAATAAAAATTCGGGACCCCCGGATGCGCCACCAAGCCCCTATTTAGGGGGGCTTTCTCATCCATTACTTATATAAACCTCCATTGATCATCAACATACCATTAGATGCCAGAAAAAAAGTATGAACTCAAAGCAAAAACAATGTGAGGTTGTACAGATTGTCAAATTTAGCTACTTTTCGATAGAATCCGGCATCTGACGATATATATATATATATATATATATATATATATATATATATATATATATATATATATATATATATATATATATATATATATATATATATATATATATATATATATATATATATATATATATATATATATAATAAAAAATTGGTCTCTATTATTCCGTTCAATAATCCTAATCTGAATGAACACATGTAATATGAAACTAATTCGAAAATTTATGAAAATTCATATCGTTCAAAATACCCTAAGGCTAAAAGGGGCGGGGCGAACACAAGGTCACGCAACCTTTCTCAAACTTGTAAAGAAAGGAAACAAAACTTATCAAAATGGAACAAGAAAGAAGTTTTAAAAATTCGGGGATGCTGGCTATGTCAGCAAACCCCTAAAATGGGGTGTCCCTCCCCCATTAAGCACAAAAACCCTCACCCTAGCTTTTAACAATTCCCGAGGGGTCAGAAAAGAGTATGAACCCTCAGCTAAACAATGCGAGGATGTACAGGTTGCCAGATTTAGCGACTTTTTGACAGAATCTGGCACCTGCCGAAAGCGGTATCCTTACTACTTATATATATATATATATATATATATATATATATATATATATATATATATATATATATATATATATATATATATATATATATATATATATATATATATATATATATATATATATATATATATATATATATATATATATATATATATATATATATATATATATATATATATATATATATATATAATATATATATATATATATATATATATATATATATATATATATATATATATATATATTCAAATATATCCCGATACACGGTGTTTTAAGATGTGTAATTCAGAGGAAGTTGGGAAAATATATAAAGGGAGCGTGTTCCAGACTTTATCAATAGATTACATGTAGGATTAAATAAAGTGTTTAAATCTGGAACCAGAGAGTTGGACAAAGAATGGATGAGACTGTGTAGAAGGGTGTGTGAGAAGAGTCCTTCTTAATGAAAACCTCCCTTCGTCACCGTTATCAACGTTAGGTCATACGTTTAATAAAGAGTTCACCACCCACCTCTCCCCTCACCTCCCTTTCACAATATTCATAAAATCTCTAAATAGAATATTAGCGAGTACGTCACCCTATTTTACTCCTATTTGTAATCCTTAACTCATTGCTTCCTCCTTTGTGTGCTTTTCCTTTGCATAAGCTATAACATAAACGCTCTTTATCTTATCAAATTACATGGCATATATTTTACATTTTCTTTCTCGAAGGACAGTCAATATAAGATTGCCATTGATACTCATCAAAAGCTATGTTTAGTCAACAAAAGCTGCATGCAGCTAAGTTGACAGGTGATCTTTTTAGGTCTAAATCAGGGGTTTCCAGCCATTTTTTGTGGGATGTAGACTCCCATATAATCATAAATATAGTAAAGCTTAGTTCATATTATGGACCCCCAAAATAAAAGTTTTCATTTGAGGGGGTCCATCTGGATACCAGTTTGGAAACACGGGTCTAAACCAATATATCTAAATCCAAATCACTAAAAATTCAAATTGATTTGTTAATTTTTTCTTGAAGCTAGATATTTGTCATCATATCTCTTATTGATATTAAAAAAGAAATTAAATAATGCATTTTCTAACATAAAATATTTGATATATTTGCACAATGATATCTTTTTTTCAGGTGACATAAAAAATTTGAGGAATTGAAATTTTTATAAAAAAGTATTCAGATTTCGAAAAAGGTTTCAAAAATATCGGAATAAAAACAGATTGAATTTCGTAGCTAGAAACCGAAAGTCTAATGGTAATGATACTTCCTTATGACTAATTATTTGGTATATGATGGTAATTGTTGGTAACATAGGCCTCACATCCAATCTTATATCTTCTGTATATACTATTTTTTAATTATAATAAAATTAACTAAGAATCTTGAATTGAGTACTTATTTTTTTCTTATTGTACAAAAATAGATACGGCTTAAAACTTATCCATGAATAATTTCACTTAAATTTTGGCTTTCATTATCTTTTCTCACAGATAACAACTTTGCCATTGTATTTTATTTTGTTAAATATTGTCTCTGTGTATCAATAAAAACTTTAAAATATATTCTTAGTTATGAATCGACTCATGGAATTCACATAAAAGGCTTTGGTCTGGATGCTCCGTCTTTCCGACCTAGCGAAGGGGTGGGAAACCATTGGCATGCGTGCCAAATGTGGAACGCCGAAAAACTTTCTCTGGCAGGTCAAACGATTTTTGCTCAAACTCTCAAAAAGTTGCCCACCCCTGACATAGGCCAACCAATGTTTAGACCGGATGTTGCATTTATGGGTAAAGTGGGCAAGTACATTGTTAGTCATTTGAAGGTAATTTCTTTTCTAAAAGAAAAATGGCAAAATTGCAAAATGTATAACAGTAGAATGGTTTGATCTCTCGAGTGAACCATAGGATGAAACTACCTAGGAACTTCTCCCTCCCTGGAACTGAGCAATGCCAGTAAAGTGCAAACGTTTTCATTAAAAACAATAAAATTATTTGAAATTTAATTCTTATAATCAAAATCAAAATAAAAAGTAATTTTAATTTATTTATATTTATACAAAAATAATTACCTTATTAATTAATTAATTCATTTATAAATAAATGAAGCAAATAAATTACATAACGTCTTTAATTAAGTTATATTTTAATTAATTATAATTCGTTGAACAGAGAGAGACAGGAGAGTTCTCAGAAATCTTTGCGCAATCTATTCTTTTTATTTCTGTTTCTATTATTGCCTTTTTTAATTATAATTTTATCCTTGTTTGAATGTCTTACTTTTTATTATTTTATTATTTTAATTATAGTCGTTTGTAAAAGCTTGGATTATATATATATATATATATATATATATATATATATATATATATATATATATATATATATATATATATATATATATATATATATATATATATATATATATATATATATATATATATATATATATATATATATATATATATATATATATATATATATATATATATATATATATATATATATATATTATATATATATATATATATATATATATATATATATATATATATATATATATATATATATATATATATATATATATATATATATATATATATATATATAATATATATATATATATATATATATATATATATATATATATATATATATATATATATATATATATATTATATATATATATATATATTAGTGATGGCATCCGCATCCGCATCCGCATGCGCGGATGCGGAACATCCGCACAAAAATCAACATCCGCATCCGCATCCGCATCCGCACTTTCAAAAATTCAACATCCGCATCCGCATCCGCATCCGCATCCGCACTTTCAAAAATTCAACATCCGCATCCGCATCCGCATCCGCACTTCTCCAAAATTCGACATCCGCATCCGCATCCGCATCCGCAAATTTGAAAATTTATATCCGATCCAAATATTATAATATTATCATATTATATATATATATATATATATATATATATATATATATATATATATATATATATATATATATATATATATATATATATATATATATATATATATATATATATATATATATATATATATATATATATATATATATAATATATATATATATATATATATATATATATATATATATATATATATATATATATATATATAATATATATATATATATATATATATATATATATATATATATATATATATATATATATATAATATATATATATATATATATATATATATATATATGCGAATTGTAGATCAACAGTGAGGGTGAAGAGAGAACTATCGGATTGGTTTATCATAGGAGTGGGATTGAGACAGGGGTTAGTAATATCTCCATGTTATTTAATCTATTGGTGAATGGTTTACTTAGAAAAATGGAGAGAGAAGGGAATAGTATTACGTTGAGAAATATGGAGGGTGAATGTGAAGTGAATGTTTTACTTTTTGAGGATGATGCGGCATGTGTTGGTGGCAGAATCTGGAGAAAAGATGAGAATACTTGTGAGAGAGAGTTTGAAGGGAAATGTGCAAACAAGAGATTGAAATTCAATCCAGCGAAGAATAAAGTTATGAGGATTGGAGGTGGGGATGAGGAAATGTGGAGGGAGGAATTGGTTTGTAGAAGTGTGAGAATGGAAACTTGAGGAGGTGAATGAATTCAAATATCTAGTAATGTTGGGTGGAAGGTAAGGGTGGGACGGAA
>SEYY01020113.1:35000-42483 GCA_009176605.1 Armadillidium nasatum
TCAAATATATATATATATATATATATATATATATATATATATATATATATATATATATATATATATATATATATATATATATATATATATATATATATATATATATATATATATATATATATATATATATATATATATATATATATATATATATATATATATATATATATATATATATATATATATATATATATATATATACTCAAATACATATATATATACATATATATATATATATATATATATATATATATATATATATATATATATATATATATTATATATATATATATATATATATATATATATATACATATATATATATAATAATATATTTATATATATATATATATATATATATAGTTACTCCAAATATATAAGGGTCTTATTCGCCCTTGTATGGAGTACTGTTCTCACATTTGGGGGGCTCCGGCTCCTCCTCTCTTCTGGATAGGGTTGAGTCAAAAGCTAAAAGATTAATTAACTGTCCCCTACTTTCAAACTCTCTTGACCCTCTGTCTCTGCGACGTGACGTTGGCGCGCTATCTCTTTTCTACAGGTACTACAATGGCAGGTGCTCGAGGGAATTGGCCTCTCGCATTCCTCCTCCATTGCGTCGTCCTCGTTGCACAAGGGGTGCCCTGCTTTCGCACCAATTTTGTGTGGAAGTGGGAAATCCCAGGCTAGCCCGTTGTGGTACCTCCTTCTTTCCAGCCACCTCTGTTCTGTGGAACTCTCTACCTTCATCTATTTTTCCTTCTGTATTTAACCTTCCACTCTTCAAGGCTTCCGTCTGCGCCCACCTGAGGGCTGTGCGTTAGGTGTGTGCATTTGCATGTGTTTTGTCTCTGTGTGTGTGCCCCCTCCTTGAAAAGGGCTCTGCCCGTGAGCGGTGGCGTTCTGTAAAAAAAAAAAAAAAAAAAAAAAAATATATATATATATATATATATATATATATATATATATATATATATATATATATATATATATATATATATATATATATATAATATATATATATATATATATATATATATATATATATATATATATATATATATATATATATATATATATATATATATATATATATATATATATATATATATATATATATATATATATATATATATATATATATATATATATATATATATATATATATATATATATATATATATATATATATATATATATATATATATATATATATATATATATATATATATATATATATATATATATATATATATATATATATATACATTATAATATATCAATGTCTAAAAGACAACATCGATGTCAGTAGGTTCGATTCTTAGAGTAGATGGTTCTTGTTTCTCTCTCTCTCTCTCCCTCTTCATTTTATTCCATTTTATTTATTTCAAGTTTAAATTTATGCAGGAAATTGTGAGATTAGCACCACACACACATACATGCAGAAACACACACACGCACGCACACACATTTCTAATTTCACATTACTAGTTCATTAAGTCGTATTAATTATCATTCCGAATTTGACATTAAAATCAAAATTAGATTTTATTTTTTTGTATTTTTTTTTTTAAAATTATAGGCCAAATATAGATTCCTAATTCCTAATTCCTAATTCCTTTAATTTGGAATTCTTTTTTTAAATCAATGTATTAAAAATTAACATTTTTTCAGAGAAACTTTATAAACCTAAAATCAAATTTGAAAATATATTTTTAATCTTCATTCTATTTTAAATGTGAAAAATCATTTCCAAGTAAAAAATAATTAAACTCGAAACTAATAATCATTCATTCTATAATTAGCAAATAATTAAGCTCAAATCTAATAATCATTAATTTTATAATCAACAAATTATATTAATATTAATAAAAAAGACTAAGTATGACGTCATAATTAATAAGATATATTTAATAAATACATACATATAAAAAAGCTAAGGGGACTAATCCATGAAGTGAGCGATAATTACAGAAAGCTTGCAACCCAGTCTACCATTACTTTTTTTTATTTTTTTATTTTTTTTTAAATTTTAAAAGTTCACATCTCACGGGCATTGCCCTATTCGAGGAGAGGAACTTTTCTAGGTAGTATATACCTAGGATCCCGAAGTGGGATCGAACCGGCGCCCTCAAGCACGTGAGTCAATCACTTTACCTTTTGAGCCACGGTAAACGGCAATATATAATATTACTGGACCTACTGTTACAGAAAGTTGCACTTTACAGGTTTTTTACTAAAGCATTCTCCACAAACAGAATTAACAAATAAATGTTTTCCTATTTTCTCCTTTTTCATCCAGCTCCTCTTTCCCTTATTCCCATTTCTCGTCATTGATTTTACTACCTCTCCTCCTCCAAAATATTTCCCATGTACGGTGCGATTGGCTGTCTCAAATTCTTGAACACTTTTCATTATTTTGTTCAATTGAAGATCTTTCTGCCTGATAGGAATTTAGCCTTCATACCAAAGAGAATCGGCACTGAGATGACACATAAGAAGCTACTTGAATGACACCCTTACGATATTTCAAACACCTCGGTTATACTTTCTGTTAACTCCAAGAGTCCCTTTTCGTTGAGGCAATAATTATTCAAGCAAAAAATAATGATGACTCTAAGTCTTACTAGTTAGCCTCACAAAAGTGTTAGAGTGCAAGATCCTATCTTTCGCAAGACTTGAAGAGTTACAACCGGATGCAGAGAAAAGATGTCCGGACGATTTCAGAGGTTTACTGGGATTAACAGTATAAAGAGAAGAATTAGAAGCTACGACAAAGACTAGAATGTTGGATTCATTTCTTAGTAATCAGAGTTACTGATTGAGAGTTGAACTTTCTGCTCTAGGCTACTATGATGGAAAAATTAGTGGGTATATTCATTATCTATATCCTGAGGACTAGAGTTGAGCTATTGTCGATAGTGATAAATGAAATCACAAGGGATGATATTTCAAAGAAAGGAAACGGCTGGAAAATGTGTTCCATTTTTGAGTCCAAATAGTCGAAGAATTTAGCATTGTCAGTAAAATTATTAGATATTTGTCAAGAGATATAAAAAAAAGTAGAGAAATTTAGTCGTAGGTTGAAGAGAGTAAGCAATAGGGTAGAAAATCCAAAATATTTCAAATTAGAGAGGCAAAAACAAGCAAAGTATTTGCGCACATTTGACAACATCAACACTTGTCTAAGAATTGAGAAAAGAGTTATGAAGATGAAATAGAAGAATTGCTGTCAAAGAACTCCATCACCTGAGTTTTGATTAAGAATAGAGTTTCAAGTGCAGAAGAAGAAATATGATGTTCAACTAAGCAGAAATGTTGCCTAAATAATTACAGAAAGAGATTGTACTTAAAGATAGCTAAAAATGGGAAGGAAAAAATATACTAGAATTATGAAGATAAAAATTAGAAAATGAATCGTAAATAATTTTGCCAGGTAAATGAAGGTGTTTGAATAACTACAATATGCAAACAGCTTACCCAATTCCATTTATTTCAAGATTTTCCTGTATATTATGAAAGCTCCATTAAAAATATTTAAAAAAAGAATTAAATAGGCTTAAAAGCAGATTTGTATTTAAGAGGAACCTGCTTTAGTTTTCCCTGGGAGTAGGTGAGGGGAAGGTGGGAGAGGGAAATAAGATTCATGATCCTTCTAAAATTCCTTTGATGGCACTCACTCCTACAAATGAATTCGATATCACAGTCTAAAAATAATATATGATGTAATATTATTTGTAATTATATTATATTGATACTTAATCTATCATTCAATATAAAACAATCATGAAATACGAAATTTAAATATTAAATGTAGAGTTCCAACTGATGATCTTTCCTAATAGATATATTATAGTCAAATTATATACCACTCTGCTTGTATTTGATCAATTAATATAATATATAATATATATAATATATATATATATATATATATATATATATATATATATATATATATATATTATATATATATATATATATATATTATATATATATATATATATATATATATATATATATATATATATATATATATATTATATATATATATATATATATATATATATATATATATATATTATATATATATATATATTATATATATATATATATATATATATATATATATATATATATATATATATATATATTAATATATATCATAATATATATAATATTGAACTATGTATGTGCACATTTATTGAACATATAAATCTCTTTATCTTTAGGACAAAAATGATCTGAATTCTTAAAGAAGAAGAAGAAAAGAAAAAAAAAAAAAAAAAAAATTAGAAAAATGTTCTCAATATATTTCCTCCGACACCAAAATCAGATTTTCTTACACCTATTTTCTTTTTAAATTATTATTATTATTATAATTATTATTATTATTATTATTATTATTATTATTATTATTATTATTATTATTATTATTATTATTATTATTATTATTATTATTATTAATTATTATCCTTATTATTACTATTATTATTATTATTATTATTATTATTATTATTATGATAATTATTATTATTATTATTATTATTATTATTATTATTATTATTATTATTATTATTATTATTATTATTATTATTATTATTATTATTATTATTATTTTATTATTATTATATGGACAGAATTTTAACAAACATTCAGCAGGTCAAACAAACTTTGAATCATTTTTACCTCAGTGCAGCTCACATTTCACTTTTGAAAACATTACTCCATTAGATGTCCAAAATATAATAGCAGGCCTAAAAAATAAAAAATGTGATATCTTGCGTCCCAAATCACAAATACAAACTCGTGGCTGACATCATTTCCATCCCACTAGCTCACTTATTCAATGCTTCAATCCTTTTAGGTGTTTTCCCCTCTACCCTTAAAATCTCCCGCGTTACTCCTATATTTAAGAAAGACGATCCCTCCCTACCTAAAAACTATAGACCCATATCCATTACACACACGATTAGCAAAATTTTCGAAAAAATAATATTTGAACAGCTTAAATTCACCTTAAATTCATTACTTAGCGATTTCCAGTTCGGCTTCAGAAAAGGGCGTTCAACATCGGACGCGCTTATCTGTCTGACCGAAAAACTTAATAAAAATTTAGAAAATAAAGACTCCTTCGTCCTTCTGCTACTAGACTTCACAAAAGCGTTTGACACAATAGACCATGATATTCTATTAACCAAATTAAATAGACTGGGTTTCAATGGCCTAAACTTGCAGTGGTTTAAAACTTACTTCAAAGGTAGACAACAATACGTAAAGTTAGGTGATATACTCTCTAACACACAACAAATAAAAACTGGTGTCCCACAAGGGTCCATACTTGCTCCGCTTCTATTTTCAATATTTACAAACGACTTAATAAACTCACACAACTCCTTCTCTGTCTCATTCGCAGATGATATATCAATACTGATCAATGACAAGAACCCCGAAACACTCTCCAAAAAAGTTGAAAGCTCTTTAACAAATATCACGAGATGGGTCGACTCAAATGAAACATTAAGCATTCAAAAAACCTCTTACATTACAATAAAGCAACAAAAATATAGGAAATAATTTTAAAATAAACTAAAATTTTGAACTAACCAGAACAAATACCGCGAAAATCCTGGGAGTCATTATAGATGAAAAATTAACATTTAAAGAACACATAAACACATTAGTAAATAAACTTGCAAATTATGTACATCTTGTTAAATTAGTAAAATCCATTCACTGTATGTTCTACGCAAAATGTACATTGCACACATTCACCCCCACATACTTTACTGTCTCTCGGTATATGGAACAACACCCAAATCAAACACACAACAAATCATAACAATGCAAAAACGAATCACAAGATTTCTCAGCGGCAGTAGAGACTTTTATTAGTCATACACCCCTTTATTTAAAAAAAACTTAACATTTGCAATTTGATCATCTTCTAAACCTCTCCCTCCTAAAGGAAATCCACAAAGTAATAAATAATAAACATGCGAATTCCTAAAAACAAACCACCAAAACAATCAAATTGAAAAAGGAATAATCTTAAGAAACAACAATAACCTAAAAATGCCTTTGTACAGGATCACTAAAGCACGGCAAGCAGTAAGCTATACCTCCACCATTCTGTTTAACAATCTCCCAGACGACATAAAAAATGAAAGATCAATAAAATCATATGCGCGCAAAATTAAAAAAAGGTACTTAAATTCGTATTGATCCATTATTATTATTGTTATTATCATCATTACTATTATTATTATTATTATCATTATTATTATTATTATTATTATTATTATTATTATTATTATTATTATTATTATTATTATTATTATTATTATTATTTATTATATTTATTAGTATTATTATTATTTTTTATTATTATTTTCTATCATTAGTATTATTAAATTGTTCTTATTATTATTATTATATTAGTAACTACTTATAATTATTATATTATTATTATTATTATTATTATTATTATTATTATTATTATTATTATTTATTATTACTTTATTTATTAGCTTTATTATTATTATTATTATTATTATTATTATTATTATTATTAGCATTATTACATTACCTGTTATTATTTTACCATTGATATTTTTATTAATAAGATTAGTATATCTATTCTTAATATTATTAAATCAGATAATCTATAGCATTCAAGAATATTAATTCCATTACTGAAATCATCAATACGATCATTACTATTACTTGGTAAAATCGGTGCTGCAATTGTTTTATTATTCTTATTGTCCTTATTATTATTATTGAAAATTTTATTGAAAAAATTAATTACAACTTACTTTTATTATTGGAAGTTTAATTGAAAATATTATATTACAACTTATTTTATAACTACTACTATTATCATAACTAATATTATCACTATTTTTATCACTGTTGTATAATAGAAATTGTTATCAATATAGTTACCATTTTTATTTATACTATTATTATTATTAATATTATTATTATTATTATTATTGTTTCAATACTTAAAATAAATATCATCATTGTTATTATTATTACTAGAATTATTGTAGCAAACTTCATAATTAACGACTTTGTTATTGTTGCTTGCATGATCAATAATCTAGAATTCGTTACTCTAGAAGTAACCTCCTAACTTGTAATTATTAAATTTATATGTATTAAATATTGGGGCTCAAAGGAAACCCAATGTTTTCCCCTAGCACCCCTTTCAGAACTGCACATTATTATTATTATTATTATTAAGATTATTATAGTATTTAGTAGTATTGGACCTACTGTTAAACATTAAGCCTGTAAATGTACCATCTCCTGAATAAATATTTGCGAATTGTGAATTATTATTATTATTATTACTAATATTATTAGAATATTTAATAATATAGGACCTACGAAATATTGTAATTAATAATGTACGTTCTCTGAATAAAGAATTAATGATGATAATGATTATTATTATTATTATTATTATTATTATTAT
>SEYY01020114.1:0-2500 GCA_009176605.1 Armadillidium nasatum
GATAACATCAGGAACTGAGGATCTTCAGGAAGCTGTGAATAGATGAAATGATGTGCTGAACACTATGGGCATGAAAATAAACAGAGAGAAAACAGAAGTAATTGTAATATCTAGGAAGAGAGAAGAGATAGTTGTGAACATAGAGGGGACTAGACTTAAGCAGGCGAGAAAATTTAAATATTTGGGTGTGATTCTCGACGAAGAGGGAAGACTGGAGGACGAACTGAGGGAGAGAATAGGAAGATTCTCAAAGAATGTGGGAATGCTGTATCCACTACCAAAGGAGAGAGGAATACCAACCGAAGTGAAGGTACTAATTTATAAAACGATACTGAGACCGATTTTGTACGGTACAGAATGTTGAGCAATGAATAGAGTGCATAAGAGCAGAATTGAGGCCGCGGAAATGAGAGTACTCAGAGTCATCATCAGAGGAGTATCACTGAGAGATAGGATGAGGAGGGAACTGGGGAGAGAGGAAATTGGGGTGGAATCAATTTTGGAATGCGTAGAAGAAACCAACTGAGATGGTTTGGTCACGTGAAGAGAATGGGGGAGGGAGAGAAACAGAGAGATGCTGGAATGGAAACCAGAAGAATGGAGACCGGCGAGAAGACCAAGGAAGAGATGGATGGAGGCGGTAGAAGAAGCCGTACAACGAAGGAACAAGAGACTGGAAGAGGTGGAAGACAACCGAATGTTTGAGGACGGAAATGAGTGGAGAAGATTTCGGAGGATTAGCACCCGACAGGCGGTGATGATGATGATGATGATGATGATGATGATGATGATGATTATATATATATATATATATATATATATATATATATATATATATATATATATATAATATATATATATATATATATATATATATATATATATATATATATATATATATATATATATATATATATATATATATATATAAATACTATATCGAATGTCATTTTTCTCATTTGCGGATGATGATATAGAATTTTCGTCAAGTATGGATGTGGATGTTGAATTTTTGAAAGTGCCGATACGGATACGGATGCGGATGAGGAAGATAATTTTGATGAGGATGCTCCGAATGTGGATGCCATCACTAATATATATATATATATATATATATATATATATATATATATATATATATATATATATTATATATATATATATATATATATATATATATATATAATAATAATAATAATAATAATAATAATTAGGAAAGATGTATGGTGGAGTTGTGTGGAGGGGAGTGGTAGTATAGGAGCCAGAATAGCCTGGGTACGTTTAAGGGTACGGAGGGAGTACTGGGTTTTTATTTGTGCTTATGCACCGGTGGTGGGAACAAATGAAAGGGAGAGAGAGGCATTCTGGGAGAGTCTGAGTGAGTGTGTGGGGAAATTTGATAATGGAGATCATATATGTTTGTTGGGAGACCTGAATGCGAGGGTGGGTAATAGAAGTTTGAAAAGAATAGTAGGACCCTTTGGGGTAGAAGGTGTGAATGAAAATGGGACTGAATTAATTGGAATGTGTGCTGCAAGAAGAATGATGATTGGTAATACATTGGTTTATGAAGAAAGATATTCACAAGTATACATGGGTGAGTGGGGTGAATGGGGAGAAGGGACTGTTGGATTTTGTATGTGTAAGATGGGAAGAAAGGAGTAGATTATTGGATGTAAATGTATTAAGAGGGTCAGCCATGGGTATATCTGATCATTACTTAGTAGTGGCCAGGGTCAAGGTTAAAGGAGGGTGGGAGGAAGTAAAGGTGAGAAAGAAGGTGGCAGAGGTGGTGAGGGTAGAAAGGCTGGAAGAAGATAAAAATACAGATGATTTCAAAAGAGGAATCAGAGAGAAATGGAGAGAGGTATTGAGGAGTGAGGTGGAGGATGTTGAAGAGGAATAGAATAAATTGAAGATAGCTTTAATGGAGGTTGCGAGAAGTGTATGTGGGGTGAAGAAAATAGGGAATGGAAGGAGGAAAGGTAGTGAATTTTGGAATGAAGATTTGGAGAATATGGTGAAAAGAAAGAAGGACGCCTTTAACAGATATTTGGGTACAAAGGAGGCACTGGATTGGGAGGAGTATAGGGAGAGGTGTAGGGAGGTGAAAAGAGAGGTCAAGAGGGCAAAAAGAAGAGTAGAAAAGAAGTGGGCCAGAAAGTTAGCAGAAAATTTTAAGGAAAGAAATAAAATGTTTTGGAAAGAGGTAAATAGGGTGAGGAAAGGAGGGGAAGAGAGGGGAGAGGGAGTGAAAGGGGAAGATGGAGAAATATTACAGGGAGAGAAGGATGTTGGAGAAAGATGGAAAATGTATTTTAGTGAATTGTTGAACGAAGGGATAGAGTTTAGTAATGGGGGAGGGGTAGAAAATGATGGAGAAGCAGTTATCGAGGATCAGGATATAAATATTAGTAAAGAGGAGGTGGAAGTAGCTGTGAGAAAGATAAAGAAAGGAAAATTAGCAGGAATGGATGGTATATACAGAGAGATGATAAAA
>SEYY01020114.1:7500-12500 GCA_009176605.1 Armadillidium nasatum
GTATTTTTAATTTGGAGGGGCTGCAGCCCCGGAGCCCATAATGACGAGCCGCCACTGTATATATATATATATATATATATATATATATATATATATATATATATATATATATATATATATATATATATATATATATATTAGTTTTTTTATACCACCTCTGGTGGGCAAAGGCCAGAGGCCTACAACAAATCCACCAGAGTTAGGGGGAAAAACGAAAGAATGGTCAAATTAAAGGCCGACGTGACCTGATACACGACGTTTGAAGGTGTGTAAGTCATAGGAAGTTGGAAAAATAAAAGAAGGGAGTGTGTTCCAGACTTTACCGGTAGAGTACATGTAAGACAGAGCATAGCGGTTGAGTCTGGGGTCAGAGAGTTGGACAGAAAACGGATGAGACTGTGTAGAAAGTCGAGTCGCACGAGCCCTTCTCAGTGGAGGAGGTATGTGACGAGAGAGTTCAGAAGAGCATTGTCCATTGCAATAGCGATAGTATAGAGAGAGTGACGCAACAATTCGACGGGCAGAAAGAGATTGAAGAGAGTTAGTAAGAGCAGGAGAGTTGATGAGACGAAATGCCCTAGACTCCACCTTCTCTAGGAGAGCTGTATGTGTGGAACCACCCCAGATGTGCGAAGCATACTCCATACAGGGGCGAGCAACACCATTACACAGAGCAAGCAACAGGGGTGGAGTGAAGAAATACTGAAGGCGCCTCAGAACACCTAACCTCCTAGAAGCTTGTTTAGAAAGAGAGGTAATGTAATCTTTCCAAGAAAGATCACGAGAAAAGGAAACACCGAGAATATTAAGAACAGATGAAGGTCTGAGTTGAGTCTTTTTCGAAGAAGATATCAAAGTTGTGTGGAAGATTGTGTCGAGTAGTGAGATAGAGGAATTGAGTTTTGGTGGCATTGAAAACAACCATGTTCTCTCTGCCCCAATTAGAAATACGAGATAGATCAGAGGTCAGCTGCTCCAAGGCAACCATCCTTGCATCTAGTAACTGTTGTTGAAGGGGCACCTTTCAAATTGAAAAGAGTAATGAAGGGTGGAGTCATCAGCATAGGAGTGGATAGGAGATGAAGTAACAGAGAGAAGGTCATTAATGAAAAGTAGAAAAAGTGTTTGGGATAGCACAGATCTTTTAGGAACACCACTATTAATAGATTTAAAGGAAGAACGGTGGCCGTCTACAACTGCTGCTATAGAAAGACCGGAAAGGAAATCAGAGAGAAGGTCACAGAAAGAAGGATAGATTCCGAAAGAGGGAAGTTTTGAAATCAAAGCTTTGTGCCAGACTCTATGGAAAGCTTTCGATATGTCTAGCGCAACAGCAAAATATTTACCGAAATGCCGAAGAGAGGAGGACCAAGAGTCAAAGAGAAGGGAAAGGAGATCACCAGTAGGGCGTTTCTTTCTTTCTTTATATATATATATATATATATATATATATATATATATATATATATATATATATATATATATATATATATATATATATATTATATACAGTATATGTGGTCAGATTTCAGTTTGAGCTATCTATATATTTAAAAAACTACTTAACATACGTAAAAAAGGATTATATTTTTAGAATCCTTGTCAAATTTCAGGTAGGAAAAGTGTAAAACTTTTGCAAATAAATAAATAATAAAAAAAAGGATTGTGTACGATAAGCTATGAACTAATAAACCTAATTCTACTTTATGTAACCTGAACGACCGAAAATGGCCACCGTATAAAAGCCTAACTGATGTATTACACCCAATCTATCTACAATCTACAAACTCTCCCAGGAAGGGTTTTCACCCTGTCAGTTGAACCAGCATCTTTCGCCATCTGCTTGAAGAAGTTCTCCCAAAGCCCTCTGAAAGATCATGTTTTTCGGCTCGTTGGTCTCCATGCCGGTCCATAAGTCTTAACCAGACTCTCAGGTAGGGTTTTTACCCTTTCAGTAGGACCAGCATCGTTCTCAAACTAACCTCTAAATACTCTCTCCCAGGGGTCTTCAAAAGATTGCGCTTCTCCGAGCTATGGCTTCCAATGCTGGTTCTGGAGTAGTTACAAGCCGTTGACAGAGTAATCACAAGGCCGGATGGTTAGTCCTGTCGTCCTTGCATTTAGTTCTCTTCACATGATCCGATCCTGTCCTCGATTTTCAAACTCCTGTTTCCAAACTTCAAATTCTCAATTTAATTTAATTCTTCATTAAAAGCCGAAAGTCCAATATTTATTCAAATATATATATATATATATATATATATATATATATATATATATATATATATATATATATATATATATATATATATATATATATATATATATATATATATATATATATATATATATTATATATATATATTATACATATTTTACAATTTGTTAGTCATTAGCGAAATTTTAGTTATTCAAATTTCGCCAAAATTCAAGGAAAAAAAGTGACGTTGCTTGACGTACGATTCTATAGAGAATTAATAAAAAGTAAACTTTACTTATACAAACTTTATTATTATAAGAATTTATTTTTTATTTCCCAATGTTTCCTACCGGAAATTCGACAAGGATTCTGAAAATGTAATCCTTTTTTACGTAGGTTAAGCAGTTTTTTAAATATGTAGCTAGCTCAAACTGAAGTCTGGCCTATATATATATATATATATATATATATATATATATATATATATATATATATATATATATATATATATATATATATATATATATATATATATATATATATATATATATGGTCAGACTGCACTTAGGTCCCCTTAAAAATCTAAAAAAGTACTAAACCTACAATAAAAAGGATAACATTTTTGAAATCCTTGGCGAAATTCAATTATGAAAGGTGTAAAATA
The DNA here is from genome assembly GCA_009176605.1 of Armadillidium nasatum. NCBI lineage: Eukaryota > Metazoa > Arthropoda > Malacostraca > Isopoda > Armadillidiidae > Armadillidium > Armadillidium nasatum. The sequence continues at coordinate 10,365 of SEYY01020114.1, forward strand.
TTTGAAAATAAATAAAAAAAAATAAAAAATAAAAAAAAAATTTTTTGTACGATAATTGATGAAAAATCTATCCTTATTATTTTTATTATTAGTAAGTTTTTTTTTAACGAACTCCTTTCGACTTATTTAACCTGACGACCGAAGATGCCGTGGGATTGTGGCCTAACTGATAGCTGGTAAGTGCCCATAGGATCGTAGCATACTGCCATATTACCCACTCGCGAATTTAAAGCAAGTTCAAATTCTGGGAATTAGACTCATAAAAATACACAACCAAACGTGCGCTGCCTGACGTTCGCTGCCAGACGAACGATGTCTTGCATAGCATTAAAATATCATAAATAACGTAGTTATTAAAATTAATGTTTTTTTTTTTAATTACCAATTTTTCATTATCAAAATTCTTCAACGATTCCAAAAATGTAATCCTTTTTAATGTAGGTTTAGTAGTTTTTTAGATATTTAAGGCGACCAAAGTGCAATCTGGCTTATATATATATATATATATATATATATATATATATATATATATATATATATATATATATATATATATATATATATATATATATATATATATATATATATATATTATATATATATATATATATAACAATGTATTAAAGAAAAATAAATTTTCATAGCTGCCCATTTGTATCTCGATGTTTAAGTGTCATTTTATGTCATTTTTTAAATTTATTTTAATGTGTTAAAATATATTGTGATTTTCAAGATTATATATAAATTTTAGTTTTATATGAAGCAAAAAGGAATACTAGTAGGCTACATAAGCAGTCAGTATAATTTTTTCAGTAATGTTATTTCTCCATAATTTGTCAGCAATCGATTTTATTATTATTTTGTTTTGGCTACTTAACAATTCTCTTACAACAGAATATTCATGATCTTGTATCAGTTGAATATTTTGAAAGCCCAGCCACCATGTTAAATTGGAATCAGCTGACTCGAAAACATGCTATTTTAGAATATTTTGAACAAAGGTTTTATTGTGAAATCTTAAGATGCACTAAAAATGGTCTAGAAACCCCTTACAAAAATGGAGCACCATAAAATTTTTAGGAAGTTTGTGGACGAATAGAAAATGGCTTTATTTCTTTTCAGTTATTGGTGAAATTTTGATATATTAATAAGAATCTTTGTAAATATGTATTAAAGATAGATATAATTTCTTCTTAACTTGTAGAACAGTTAAGTAAGCTCTCGTTCGGTTAGGTTAGGATAGTTTAAGTTGGGTTAGTTTGCCAAGTTAGGTTAGGTTAAACTGAATTACATTACTTTGAGTATTAAATTAGGTTGCAATTATAGTTAATAAGGTCGAATTTAAAATCCTGCCACTTTTAAGATCACATGATCATTTTGTAGGATTCTTGGTTACTTTTGTAGTAAGAAGATACACACCAGAGGAACAATATTCACTATTTTAATGAAGCATTCAAAACATTTTCCTTAATATATATATATATATATATAATATATATATATATATATATATATATATATATATATATATATATATATATATATATATATATATATATATATATATATATATATATATATATATATATATATATATATATATATACACTAAAATTTCAATATTAATTTTTCGATACATCGATCTTTCGATGTTTTGAAAAGACCAGAAATTCTGATTAATATATATATATATATATATAATATATATATATATATATATATATATATATTATATATATATATATATATATATATATATATATATATATAGGCTTAGGTATAGAATGTTTCTGAGTTTAGATATTTTTTATATCGATATTTTAAAAATTCGATTTTAATCGGTATCTCATTACAACGTTTTTGTATAGGTTAGGCTTGTATTTTACCGCAACTTCGGTAGTTCAGGTTATGATATGTCGAACTAGGCACGCTAGAAAACTAAATAATAATAATAATTATAAAAATGATTAGAATAATATTTGAAGAGGCATATCGATGTTTCGATGTATCGATATTTTTGAATATCGATATTTTCAAAACATCGAAACTCAGAAACATTCCATACCTTTACCATATATATATATAAAGTATGGAAAAAGAAAAAAATTCAAAAGAAATAAAGATAAGAATGTTTGA
>SEYY01020114.1:17500-22500 GCA_009176605.1 Armadillidium nasatum
ATATATATATATATATATATATATATATATATATATTTATATTTTACCCTTCACCCTTCCCACTCACGTGGGGTGGTGCCCGTCACAGTTCGCTAACAACCACACATCTACACTCTATCTCCCCTTCCCCTTCCCCTTCACCACTGCCCTTCCATCTCACTCTGTCCTCCGCAACTCTCCTACCTTCGTCCACATTCAAACCTCTCCCTCCAATATCTCCCTCACCCCATCCATCCACCTCATCCTCGGCTATCCCCTCCCCCTTCCTCCCTCTACCTCGGATCTCATGACTCTACCCACCATCCTATTCTCATCCATTCTGCACATATGTCCAAACCATCTTAATACACCCTCTTCCGCTCTGCCCACTATTCCCCTCTTCCATCCGCAAATCTCTCTTATTCTTTCATTCCTGATTCTATCTACCCTCCTTAACCCACATATAGCCCTCAGTTCTTTCATTTCAAAAAATTCTAATCTTTTCCTAATCTGAGCATTCATCACCCATGTTTCGCACCCATACATTGCAGATGGCACACACATTCTCAAACATTCTTACCTTTATTTCCTTTGATATTCTCCCTTTCTTCCATACTTCCCTCAGTCCCCCCATCACTTTCATTCCCACCATCACTCTATTCTTTATTTCCCCATCCATTCCCCCTTTCCCCTCCACAAGCATTCCCAGATATTTAAACAGTTCCACCTCCTCAAATTTCTCTCCCCCCACCTCAACACCCTCCCATTCCTCCCCTCTTATTGCCTCATCCCCGCCCCCAATCCTCATCACTACTCTTTGCCGAGTTTACCCTTAATCCCTTTGACGCACACTCCCTCACAAACTCTTTCACCAACATCCTCAACTTCTCCCCAGATTCTGCCACTAACAACGCATCATCCGCAAACAACAAGACATTTACCTCCCATTCCCTCTCTCCACTTCTCAACCTAATACCTTTCCCTTCCTTCTCCATCCCCCTAACAACGCCATCCATTAACACATTAAAGAGCCACGGATACATAACACACCCCTGCTTCAAGCCAACTCCAACGTTAAACCAATCAGACAGTTCCCTCCTCACCCTCACCCTCGCTTTACAGTTCTCATAAAATCATTTAATTCCATTCAATAATCTACCTCTCACTCCCCCCCACTTAGAACCTCAAACAATTTCCTCCTACAAACTCTATCATACGCCTTTTCCAAATCCATGAAACATGCATACCCCACTCTATCTTTCTCACGCAATTTCTCACCAATCATTCTCAATGTAAACACCTGATCCACACATCCCCTAACTTCTCTAAAACCTCCCTGTTCCTCCCCCACTCTCTCTCTTGTCAATTCTTTCACTTTCGCTACCAAAACTTTCCCATAAATTTCTCCTACTACACTCAGCAAAGCTTATCCCCCTATAATTCTTACACGCCATCTTATCCCCCTTCCCTTTATATATCGGCACTACACAAGCATCCTGCCACTCCTGAGGCACTTTTCCCTCTCCCCAACACACATTAAACATTCTCACCAACCAGTCAACTATCACTCCCCCTCCCACCCTTATCATCTCCACCATATATACCATCCATTCCTGCTGACTTTCCCATCTTCACCTTTCACACAGTTACTCTTACCTCCTCTCTACTAATACTACCATCTTCTTCTAACAACATCCCCTCATTATTCTCCACTACTTCCTCGCCTCCCACCCCCGTCAACAAATCACTAAAGTGTCTTTTCCATCTCTCCCACACCTCCCTCTTTCCTTGCACCACATCACCATCCTCCCCCCTCACTCCTTCTACCCTCTCCTCTCTCCCTCTGTATATATATATATATATATATAATATATATTATATATATATATATTTATATATATATATATATATATATATATATATAATATATATATATATATATAAATAAATTTGTAATTCATAAAAATATAAAAGCAAATTTACGAATTTCTTTCTTTGCCTTAATATATATATATATATATATATATATATATATATATATATATATATATATATATATATAATATATATATATATATATATATATATGGCTTGTTGAATAATCTTCTTACATGAAACTGGACTATCTCAAATTTTTTACCAATTTTAGTATTTTCTTTTTGTTTCTGTTACCTTGAAAATATTATTCTCTCTCTCTCTCTCTCTCTCTCTCTCTCTCTCTCTCTCTCTCTCTCTCCCCCCCCCTTACCCTTTAAACCATTTTCTACAACATCCCATTTAAACAAGTGAATTTCATAATAATAATAATGGTAATAAAGTAAATCATTTTCGTTATTATTATTCACAAGGTGCTCTTTAGATTTAACAAGAAAAATACATATAAATTAAAATAATAATAATAATAATAATAATAATAAAATTTAATAAATTTATATAATTATATATATTATATATATATATATATATATATATATATATATATATAATATATATATATATATATATATATATAAATATAATTTTAATTTTAAATATTAATATTATATATATATATATATATATATATATATATATATATATATATATATATATATATATATATATATATATATATATATATATATATATATATATATATATATATATATATATATATATATATATATATATATATATATAATAATATAAATAAATATATAAATAATAATAATTATAATATATAATTAAAAAAAATATTTAGAAAAAAAAAATTATTTGTCGTTACAATTGTTTTTATTAAAATATTTTAAAAACGAAAAATATAAAATAATAAAAATAATAATAGTAATAATAATGATAAATATTATAAATAGAATGAATTTTTAAAATATTTTTAAAAATGCGAAATCATAAATAATAATTTTATTAATGATAAGAATAAAATATTTTATCCACCTTAAAATATTACGTTTTTTCTTTTATTTCTTATTTGCTTTGTCGGACTAAGATTATATAATATATAATATATAATATATATATATATATATATATATATATATATATATATATATATATATATATATATATATATATATATATATAATATGCAGACAGACAGTCATATTTACATTTGAATGCATAAACACATCTGTATAATAACTCTCAACATAAATGTTTTACAGAGAACTGCATATATATATATATATATATATATATATATATATATATATAATATATATATATATATATATATATATATATATATATATATATATATATATATATATATATATATATATATATATATTCACATGTGGATTTATTTTAAAATGTTTCTTAAATTTTGTTTTCTTATGTCCTTGGTGTGACACTTGTTGCATCCTAGGGATATTTCAATATACTTTACTTGCGGATCAATCGGTAACATGTTACTACAGCAACTCCAGTGAGTTAATTCGTACCTGTCCCGATGTTCATTTTTTGGATTCAATAGTTCATAAGCAGGTACAGTATTTTCTACCACTATCGGCTGCTTTAACTTAGTTTATGATTCAGTTTCTCCAATCTGCCTTCTTCTTCAACTGTTAAATCAGGCTTACGTTTAATTGATCTGTCAATTATTCCAGCCTGGAATGATTTCCATAGACCTACTTATTTTTTTCTTTTTTTCTTCAGGGTAGTAATTTTTTCCTTCCTATTGCCCATTATATCTTTTTGTAATGGTATAATTTCATAACTTCTTGTCGACCTAATTTTCAAATATGAAGTTTGGCTTTTCATTTTTCTTATATTTTAAAGAGATTTTAGATCACCTATTTTCACAAAGTCAGGCTATATTATAAACCCAAAACCTACCACAAGTACCTCATTACACGTTCCATCTAAATTGATAGCGCAAAATTATCTCAAAAATGCCCTATTGACCATACCTTATTTATAATCTCTTTTCATCTAACTACGCACACCTGAATCTCCAAAAAGGTATGTATATATATATATATATATATATATATATATATATATATATATATATATATATATATATATATATATATATATATATATATATATATATTCGCTATTTCCTTTTTTTCTTATCGATTCTAATTTCATCATCCTCCCTCCCTCTTTCTCTCTCTCTCTTTATATATATATATATATATATATATATATATATATATATATATATATATATATATATATATATATATATATATATATATATATATATATATATATATATATATATATATATAACATTTTCAGACACTAAAATTTTCCCTAATATTCTTTCTATCTCTTTCTATCTATCTATCTATCTATCAACCTATCTATCTATCTAGTAATTTATCTACCAATTTATCTATCCTCTTTTCAATAATCCTTCATCTTTTAGGTTAATGAATTATTTTCTAGCTTATTCAACTATTATATTTCGAATTTACACTTATGGTTCCTGAAAATAATTTATTTATTCGTGATAATTATAAAATGAAACGTTTCATAATAAGCGAAATGAATGGATAGTAATATTATGTTTAAAAATAATTTTATCGAAAAATGTACGGAAAATTATAACTGTAAGAATTTTTTCGTGAATGATAAAGTAAATTTATTTTTACTATTATTATTATAAAAAATTTTACATCGAAATAAAAAATAAATACGAGAACTTATTATTATTTAAATAAGTAATAAAGCAAAATTTTAAAACATACTTATTTATTTTAAAACTATATATATATATATATATATATATATATATATATATATATATATATATATATATATATATATATATATATATATATATATATATATATAAGTATGAATACTGGAAGAAACAGATAATTTTAAAAGATTAGGTAATCTTAACTTAGATAACAACCTGGTCAGTATATAAAGCCCTCCATTTTTACAAACTTATATTATTCCTTTTACAAACTTTTTCTGAGATACAGTAGCACCCTAAGCCAATACTATCAAAAATGGATTCTGCTTCATCACGTACTGCTAACAAAAAAGTTCTTGAAGTGAGTTCA
>SEYY01020114.1:30000-50581 GCA_009176605.1 Armadillidium nasatum
TGCCTAAAACGCAAATCACAATGAGTAAACTAAAATTAAAATTGGATTAAAGCAAGATAAAATAGAGGCAAGAAATGTCAAGAAAATTACACAAAATACAAAAACAAAAAAATTTGAAATGCAAATAAAAAAAAAATTAAAAAAAAATCTTAATGAACAAACCAAGAGGAAAACATACCTGATTTACATTTTAGAGGAAATGTGTACTGGGATGGATCATGAGACGACAATATTTAAATAGTAAATGTTACAGTATGTATGTACTATATATAGTTAATTGGTAAGACATGGGTAAAATCTTCCTACCAATAAAACTATAAAAAAACTGGTTGGAAAGAGTTACTCTCCCGTTTTTTCTTTTAACGACTTGAAGATACTCTAGAATCATAGAAAAGATAAATCGATTGTTGTTTGAAGGCTGGACAAGGGGAAGGACATTGTAATTGACAGACCATGTTATATATAGAAATTGCAACTGATATTATCGGATTCTTCCAAATTTTGCCACTTGACAGGTGATATTTTTAAACATATTGAGAATTGAAGATAAAATTTATAACTTTCTAAGAACCCTAAAAAAAAGGCACACTGAATCCATCCTTTAAATTTTATTTTTATTTCAGGATCTACACCAAGTTTACTGTATGGCTTACTTATTTTTATTTTCATTTCAAATTTTTTTGGCTTATTTTTTTTTTTTTTTCATTTCAAATTTTTTTTGTTTTTGTATTTTGTGTAATTTTCTTGACATTTCTTGCCTCTATTTTATCTTGTTTTAATCTAATTTTAATTTTAGTTTATTCATTGTGATTTGCGTTTTAGGCTTAATTATTATTATTACTGAAGATAGGTTAAGGAATACCCTAAACAATCAAATATAGAATGTTTTCTTCATTGTTCTTAGTCTTATATATTATATATATATATATATATATATATATATATATATATATATATATATATATATATATATATATATATATATATATATATATATATATATATATATATATATATATCTGATATAGTAGCTCCTGGATATGGTGAAGCCCCAAGGGGTTGCCGTCAGGGATGTTTCCACACCTCTACCCCTACTACCCCTTTCCCCTAAAACTCATTATAATAAAATAATTAAAATTAATTATAATTGAAAAATTTAAAATATTTAATAAAAAAATTAAAATTTAAAATAAATAAATAAATATTAATAAATAATGATAATAATATATGTAAATAAATAATTAAATCAGAGTAAAAATAATTCCAATCCCTGCTCTCTATCTCCAACTATCCTCTCCACGACTGATTATATATATATATATATATATATATATATATATATATATATATATATATATATATATATATATATATATATATATATATATATATATATATATATATATATATATTTTCACCTAACATGGATTTCACCATTTTTTTTTACAAGCGGGCAGGATGACTGATACAGCGAGAGTGTGCGATTTAGATTTTAATGCTATTATTTCAGCCACCTCAATTGACGCTCATTGGGCCCGTTCAGACACTGTCATTATTTTCGTAAAAACATTTCGCTGTTTTGATTGCTGCTCTACCAGTCTTTCAAAATAATTAAGCTCTTTATCTTGCAGGGACGAATGTTTAGAAGTGAAATGTCTTTGTAACTTACTTGGTACCATCGATTCATTTGACAGTTTTTCGCCGCATACTACACATAATGGACTAGGCCTATTGACATCTCCAGACCAAGAAAAACCAAACTTCAAATAAGCATCACAATATTGTCTATTAAAGCGAACTTTTGTCTTTTTGGCACCGGAGTTTGATGGTTGTTCACTTCTAGACTCACACACCCTCACTAACCTCTTTTCTTTTAAGAAATTTATCCATTATGAAGGGGGTGTACAAAAAAACAATTAATAGGAATAGGCTATTAACACTAGAACGACCTTCACAGCAATCCAGTGCAATGGCATCTGACTCATTAAAAGACGCTCCGAAATATTAAGTTACGTAGCAAAATATTTCGCTCAACTTTTTGGAAAGTACATTCAAAATTCTATTATAAATACAAACATATATTTTACTAGTGCTGCGCAATAATAACCATGGGTAATTAAAAATGTATATAATGCTTAAATGAATCTCTTTTATTATATAATTTAACTGAAGTATTGAACAATAAATTAGCTTGCAATTACATGATCAATAATAATTTCAAACGAAACATAATGAAAAACAAACATTCAATTATAATATCGACATTTGGAAACATTTCGCTCATTCGTGAGTCTCAGTTCGCATCCATCTGTGTTTACATTTCGGAATCACGTATTGCCAAAGACTACTAGAAAAATAAAAATTCATGTGAAATCCGAAAAATTATACCTAATTTTCTTATTCTTAAAAAAATTTTGTGGCACACATAAGAGGATCTCGCGGCACACCACTGTGCCGCGGCGCAGTGGTTGAGAACCACTGGGTTAGAGGGAGGTGAGGTGAGAGTAGACGCCAAGAGGAAGAAGACCGAGAGGGAGACTCAGGAAGAGATGGAGTCAGTCAGTTGGGGATTCACTGAGGCAACATTAAATGCCAACAGTGGAACAGTTGGTGGATGATGAAATTATTTACGACAGATCTAGATATAGACGAATAATGGCCCCGCTGATAGACCCTAGACCCTTATTGGCATTGATATATATATATATATATATATATATATATATATATATATATATATATATATATATATATATATATATATATATATATATTCTTAAAATTTCATAATCGGTATCGGTATCGGTATCAGTCAATTTGAAAGTCTTAATATCGGTATCGGTATCGGTAAAAAATTTTGGTATCGCTCCATCCCTAAATTATATATATATATATATATATATATATATATATATATATATATATATATATATATATATATATATATATATATATATATATATATATATATATATATATATATATATATATATATATATATATAATAGGTGTACTTCAGACAGGAATGCATCCTGACTTCCAAAGTACTGTAAGATCAGGGAAGGTGGGTACTCCTACACACATTAAAAATTTTAAAATTGAGTGAAAATTACTTTAAATTTTTAAAATAGTTCATACAATAATTTTAAAATATTAAAATATATTAAAAGTAAATAAAACTGAAAATAATTGAAAAAATAAATATGCTGTCTTAATAAGAGAAAAATAAAAATCACACTCCCGCTTCTTACATGACTGGTATATATATATATATATATATATATATATATATATATATATATATATATATATATATATATATATATATATATATATATATATATATATATATATATATATATATATATATATATATATATATATATATATATAGTGTTCTTCAGACAGGCGTGTTACTTACTTTCCAGGATGCATATCGCCTGTAAGTAAAATGATTAAGAATCAATAAAAAGTTACATAAGGGGAAAGTAATAATAAGGGAACCATGGGAAAGAATACCGTTATTATGATAACAGAAACACATTACACCTCCAATTTAAAAAACATCATCGGCCGATGTTATTTCGACCCGACTCCTCCCGCGCGAAAGCGACTTGAGCACCAAGTTTTAGCCAATAATGAAGGTGATCCACAAATGCAATAAGAAATTCCCATTCCTTAATTATTTTACTAAATGTTTTTTAATTATTTTTAGTAATTTTTATTTATTTTTAATAAATAAAAATAGTTTCCCCAATTTTGAACAACTTGGTTAACTTAGAAACTGGTTTTCCACCACTTTAATGATGAACCTTATTTTTGTAGTTGATCTATGTCTAAATACTGATCAATTTTAGTCAATTGAGTTAGGCAATATACTGTAAAAATCTTTCCTGCTTTTTTATAACTTTTATTATTCGTTGAGCTTCTTTGACTTATACTGATTACAATGTTAAAATGATATAAATTATATTCATTATTTCGATCAACTTCGATCGTCATTCTTTCTTGCAGTTGCATAACTATCACTACTACTGTGAACTTTCATGTGGCCTCAGTTCCTTTCTCACTCTTCAGTTTGTTTGTTTTATTAATTTTGAACTTTAAGTTTGCAGAGGTTTTTCTTTCTTTCCTCAACATCGTTTCTTTAAATTTGTTTCCTATCATGTGTTGTTGAAATTATGATATTCATTAATGTCTAGCCGAATCGTTTTCCAAGGAATCCTTATCGTAGTTCCAAAATTTAAATCATGTTAATCTGTCCATAAACAGTTTTTGAATCGAAATTGTTGTAGAATATCAGTAACTGAGATTTCTTGTTCACTTATCAGAAAATAGCATTCATATGAAAAATTTTTAGTAACACACACACAATTATTCAATAAACTTCATTTATTCGCTTCCGTGCTTGACAAACTTAGTTTTCATTATAACAGTTTTCCTTTCTAGCATTAGGAAAAACTTTCATCTGGTTGGTATAATATATATATATATATATATATATATATATATATATATATATATATATATATATATATATATATATATATATATATATATATATATATATATATATATATGGACCGACCGGGTTCCCGGCTAAAAATCAGGGGAAACCGGGGTTTGCCTGCCGGGGTTAAAATGGCAAATTATACTTTAAAGGACAGTCCAATTTCAAAAAAAAAATATATATTTCAACAAATTCTCTTGAAATTTTCAGTGTATATAGCTTTTTTCTCAGGTGAAAAAACTCCATTTCTATCGTTTTTCTGAGTCTATAACGGTTAAATATATATATTTTTTGAGGGGGGGAGAAACTGACCCCTTTTTCAAATAAATGGTGGGGCCAAATCACTTTTCGGAATGACCTGAAATTTGGAATGCATATTCTATGTATATTCTATGTACATTCTTGGAATGAGAAATTCTATGGGCTACAAAAGTTTCTAACAGACTTTTGTTCCCAGAGTTATAGGAAAATGTTATAAGCACAAAACTGACCAAATATCGGAAAAAAACTTTTAAAAAAAAAAAATTCTCGTTTTCGGACAAAAAAATAAACTACAACTATAACATTTCTTAGTTTTGGTGGGTATATAGAGAATGAATGGGGATACAAATTACTCTCTATACTTTATTCAATGCGATTCGTTGGTTTCGAGATATGGCCTCTCAAAAACGGTCCATTTTTGACCAGATTTCAAAAATTCCCAAAGTTTGAAGCTATATCTCTTCAAAAAAATAGCATTTAATAATGCACTAAATAAAAGTTGTAACCCTTTTCCTCCGCTAAACAATATCCAAAAATGGAAAAAATAAGTAGGTAGCGTTTTCTTTTTTTTTTTTTTTTTTAAATAATTTTTTTCCGGAAGGATACGATTTTTGCAAATTTTTTTTCAAGTCCTTATAACTTTTTTTCTAGACGTGATATTAAGAATCTGTTTCTGCTAATGCAAGAAATTGGGGCTCAGATTATATTCAGTTAAATTCACTATTATTCCTTCGTAATGTCACTATTCTCAATTTTCAGTCAGGTGTTTTGCAAATGTGCGCATCAACGTTGTATATGTTGGCATTTCCAGTCTGCGGTCTTTCGAATTTTCCACCGTGTAGCTTAGGTTCTTTTGTCATTCCTAAGTAAATTCATTATATTTGTTTATTTTTCTTCTAATTCTATTGACTATCGTAAATTCTTCAACTAAATTAACTCCAAAATATTAGGGCGTTTTCTCTTTTCTCCTTTCTCTGAAAATAATAATTTTGGATGTATTCATCGTTTATCACCACCATTGACTTTCTTATAGTTAGCAAGATACAGCCGGTGAACTGGTCTTAGTTTGAATTTGATTTCTCCAGAATAACCTTGAACTGATGGGGGTAGATTCCTATCAGTATTCATTTTCGCCTTCGAGTCTAGCCCAACATTCTTAAACTTTAAACTTTCTCATTAGAAATTTAAACTCATTCTGCCTTTGTATTCTTCCAATCACTTTATCTTTGAATCCTGTCATCTCTTCGTCTTACATGAGAAAGATATCACCTCTCAATTATATAAGTAATAATAATAATAATAATAACAATAATAATAATAATAATAATAATAATAATAATAATAATAATATTAATTAATTTTTTTTTTTTTTTATTTTTTTAATTTTTTTTTTTATTATTATTATTATTATTATTATTATTATTATTATTATTATTATTATTATTATTATTATTATTATTATTATTATTATTACCTTTAAATAGTTCAGCATTATAAAAATAAAATTAAGTTAATATTCTTTTCATACTTTTTCATTTTATATTTTCAGGAAAATTTTTGTGGTATGGAATTTGACAACCCTTTTGATTCTGTCAGTGAATCTTCATTCTTAAGCGACTTCAACACTAGATGCTACGTAGATGATACGTGCATTGCAGTTCCAAATGAACCCAATCATTCTAGTCATGACTGTAAAAATTTTTGGGGAAATCCACATTATAATTTAAAAAATTCGTTAAAATTTAATCAAGAATGGGATATAAATAATGAATTTTTAGTAAATCATTTTAAATTGGATTCTTCTTCATCGAAATCAAAGAATGATTTTATTTCTAAAATTCCAGTTACTTTTCCATCAAAAGTTGATTTTTATTCGAATGAGAATTGCGATGATAGTTTATGTTCCTCAACAGAAATATCTTGGAAAAACTTACAATTTCTGTCGAACTTTAATAATTTGTCTTCACTGTCTGATAATCCTTTAAATATCGATAATAATTACTCAAAAATAAGCCACATTACTCCATCATCTTTATCTACGCTACCTACACCTCCTTACTCTCCTCATTCTTCCAGTTCTGATCCAGAGTTGGATAAAATTATTAAAAAATATCCTGAGATTCTTAATGAATTACCCGCTAGGAGTTCTCCTAAATTTGAAATAATACTAGATGATATAGAAAAGTGTTCAGAAGATACAATAGATGGTAAAATGTTAGAAGAAGGACTACCCTCTTCTGCAGTATTTTATAATGAAAATTTAGAGGATTGTAATTTGTTCCCAAGTCTCACGATAAACAAATCTGATTATTTTCCCAATACTCCTTGTACTAACACAATTCGACCATTACCTCCCGCAGATAAGATTCTTTCTACTTGTGACCCTTTAAAAATTGAGAAAGAGAGATTGTCTGTAAATTTTGAACATAATTATTGTTTATCTGGTCCAGAAGAAAGTTATTGCCATAAGTTTATGCATCAGTCTGGTAAGAATATTTTTTAATTTTCCTATATTGCAATTGATTAATTTAACCTAATTTTGAAAAGTATTAAATATTTTAATTGAAATTTTATATTTCTCACCTTTATCAATTTTCATTTTGAGCTTTTAGATATCTAATACTTGTTTTTCGGTTGTATAAAGTAAAATTTCTTAAATACTTAAATGTAATAATAAGCATATAATTTCTTTATTTAACTTATGTGATGAATTTTTAGATTTTTCATCATATGAAAATGAATCGCAAGCTAAGCAAATAAGAAAAAATTCCCGAAAACCCTTAATTGTGACTCAGGAAAAACATTTCAGTTCAAATTGGTCGAATGAAAAGTTATTTAATAAAGAAGCAAAATCCTCATTCCTACCTCATGTAAATACTTCATCGGCTCAACTTAAAAAGCAACTTCAAACATTTATTAAGGATAAAAGCAAGCCATTTAAAGGAAGAGTAAGAAGACCACCAAAAATAGATCATTTGACTAGAAATCTGGATCCCACAAGAAATATGGGGAGAAAAGTAAATCGTGCTGAACTTACTGAGGTATAACTTCAAGTTTTCTCTTTTTGCTAATTCATTTAGTATTTTTTAAAATACGCTTCAAAATTTATATTTGTTTTACAGTCTGTGAAGAAAGTTGCCCCTGCAAATCTATATGTTTCTACCTCACGGAAAAAGAGGACTGCAGCAAACGATCCAGATGATGACTTGGAAAGAAGAGCAAATCACAATTCAATGGAAAGATGTCGAAGAAATAGCATGAAGCAGCAGTTCCAAACATTACGGTCTCTTGTACCTCAAATCTATGAGAATCCAAAAGCTTCAAAAGCTCTTATTCTTAAGGCAGCTCTTCATTATGTTCAAGAATTACAAAATAATGAAGATAAGCAGCTCAGTCAAATTACCTTTTATATCAGGGAAAATTCTAAGTTAAAAAAAAAAATTGAAGCTTATAGAAAAGGAAATAATTCCAAGTTTTAATTCATATATATATATATATATATATATATATATATATATATATATATATATATATATATATATATATATATATATATATATATATATATATATATATATATATATATATATATATATATATATATATATATATATATATATATATATATATATATATATATATATATATATATATATATATATATATATATATATATATATATATATATATATATATATATATATATATATATATATATATATATATATATATATATATATATATATATATATATATATATATATATATATATATATATATATATATATATATATATATATATATATATATATATATATATATATATATATATATATATATATATATATATATATATATATATAGAGCATATATAAAGTTATTTGAATTTTATATAATATATATATATATATATATATATATATATATATATATATATATATATATATATATATATATATATATATATATATATATATATATATATATATATATATATATATATATATATATATATATATATATATATATATATATACCTCTGGTGGGCAAAGGCCAGAGGCTACTAAATTTCACCAGAGTTAGGGGGAAAGTCGGGAACCTGGTCAAATTAAAGGCAGACATGACCTGAAACACGGCTTTTGAAGGTGTATAAGTCATAGGAAGTTTGGAAAATAGATGAAGGAAGTGTGTTCCAGACTTTACCAGTAGAGAACATGTAAGATTGAGTTGGATAGAGAAAGGATGAGACTGTGTAGAAAGACGAGTAGCACGAGTCCATCTCAGTGAAGGAGGTATGCGATATGAGAGTTCAGAAGAGCAGTGTCCATTGTAATAGCGATAGTGCAGAG
Source organism: Armadillidium nasatum (assembly GCA_009176605.1). NCBI lineage: Eukaryota > Metazoa > Arthropoda > Malacostraca > Isopoda > Armadillidiidae > Armadillidium > Armadillidium nasatum. The sequence continues at coordinate 39,121 of SEYY01020114.1, forward strand.
AGAGTGACGCAACAATTCGACAGGCAGAAAGGGACTGGAGAGAATAAGTGAGAGAAGGAGAGTTGAAAAGCGAAAAGCCCTAGACTCCACCTTTTCTAGGAGAGCTGTATGAGTGGAACCACCCCAGATGTGTGAAGCGTACTCCATACAGGGGCGAACAACACCCCTATTCAGAGCAAGCAACTGAGTTGGAGTTAAGAAATGCTGTAGGCTCCTCAAAACACCCAACCTCTTAGAAGCTTGTTTAGAAAGAGAAATAATGGGATCGCTCCAAGAGATATTACGTGAAAAAGAAACACCAAGAATATTAAGGAGAGATGAAGGATTGAGTTGTGTGTTTTCGAAGAAGATATCATAGTTGTGTGGAAGATTGTGTCGAGTAGAGAGATGGAGGAATTGAGTTTTTGAGGCATTGAAAACGACCATTCTTTCTTTCCCTCAATTTGAAATGCCAGATAGATCAGGGATTAGTTGCTCCAAGGCTACCCTTCTTGCGTCTATTAACTCTTGTTGGGAGGGGCGCCTTTCAAAATGAAAAGAGTAATGAAGGTTGGAGTCATCAGCATAGGAGTGGATAGGAGATGAAGTAATAGAGAGAAAGTCATTAATGAAAAACAGAAAAAGTGTTGGGATAGAACAGATCCTTGAGGAATACCACTATTAATAGATTTATAGGATGAACTGTGGCCGTCTACAACTGTTGCTATAGAACGATTGGAAAGGAAATCGGAGAGAAGGATAAATTCCGAAAGAGGAGAGTTTGGAAATCAAAGCTTTGTGCCAGACTCTATCGAAAGCCTTCGATATGTCAAGCGCGACAACAAAAGATTCACCGAAATGCCGAAGATCGGAGGACCAAGAGTCAGAGAGAAGGGAAAGAAGATCACCAGTAGAGAGTTTCTTACGAAAGCCATACTGGCGATCAGAAGAATTGAGATGTTTCCAAATCTTCCTGTTAATGATAGATTCTGAAACTTTAAAAAGAAAAGAGGTTAAAGATATTGGACTGTAGTGAGAAAGTCGAGATGGGTCCCTCTTCTTCGGCACAGGCTGAGTGAGCGCAGTTTCCAGCGAGAAGGGAAGGTTGAAGTAGAAAGACATTGACAATATATATATATATATATATGTGTGTGTATATATATATATATATATATATATATATATATATATATATATATATATATATATATATATATATATATATATATATATATATATATATATATATATATATATATATATATATATATATTATTATTTTAAACTCACCACCACTCACGGGCAAAGCCCTATTCAAGCCCTATATATATATATATATATATATATATATATATATATATATATATATATATATATATATATATATATATATATATATATATATATATATATATATATATATATATCAGCGACTGCAATAACCTCAGATTAACAATATAATTTAAAACTTTCAAAATGTTTCAATCTATTTATAGTTATGTATAGTTGAGTCTTCTCATCGCAATTTAATATTTTTTGTATTTTTGGATAAATTTCAAGCTATTCAATATAAAATCTTCTACATCTAAACTCGTTTTATTGTTGTTGAAAGTATTTGAATTATGAATCATGAAAATAAGAATACAAAAAAAAAAAAATCTTTTAAATTGCGATGAGAAGACTTGACTACATGTAACTGTATATAGATTGTGGTATTTTTTATATCGATGTTTTCGTTTTGCGCAGTTGCCTGTCCGTTTCTATTGAGTGGCCGTCATTTTAGTTTTTGATCCTTCCTCTGTTTTAATTTCTCTCCTTGGAGCAGGTCTCCTTTTAATCTTTTTAACGATTTATGTTTTTCTTTGACTTTTTATTTAAATATATCAGTTATGGCGAATTCAGCAATTTTCGAATCTGAACCCAGTCAATTTTGAATTCTTAAAATTCAAATCCAGCAAGTTTTAGAACTTCACGATTCCTAATCCAGACCGTCAAATCCAAATTCAGCGAGCTCTACAGTTTCTCGAATACGAAAACAGAACCTTTGAATCTAAATCCGAATCCAGCTGCTTGAATATTGCAAATTAAAATAATTTTGAACTCCTTGAATCCAACTTTATATATATATATATATATATATATATATATATATATATATATATATATATATATATATATATATATATATATATATATATATATATATATATATATATATATATATATATATATATATTATTTATTTTTTCGCAAATGTCAGATGCTTACCAGTATCCACCAAAGTTAGAAAGCCAACATGGCCCGATAAGTTACATTCGAAAGTGTGGAAATCGAAGGGAGTTAGGAAAATAAATAAAAGGAATAAAAGCTCCAGACTTTACCAGTAGAACACATGCAAAATTAATCATGGTGGTTAAGGATGGTGCTAATAAATTCTGAACTTCAAAATGTTTACCATTGGCAGTGACTTTCTTCGAGCTCTCTGTTGAATTTGCCTTCCACTTCTATACCCAGAATGATCTTGAGTAGATGGTGCAGCTCCATACTTGTATCCCTGATTGCCTTGTAGAAGAACCCAACATTCTAGATTCTTCTTAACTTTTGATCCTTCTTATACTATAAAACTCTATCCCCCTCTGGATTCGAGCTTCTGATCACTTTTTTAACTCTGCTTACTCTTTTATCTCCAAAATTTCTGCGGGAGAGGCATTTCCATACTCTTTCTCTTAAACTAAAACGGAATTTTTATTGTGTAAATTTGAACGGTTATTCATTTAATTTTGTTTCTTAAGATACAACAATCATTTTGTGACATTTATGTTTATATAAACTTTCATGAAGAAATATTGCATATTTCAATGAACAACATTGTTTAAATTTTGACGTTGCTTTAAATGGAAGTATTAGAATCAGAATCCAGATGACTTTCGAATTTCTCGATTCCGAATCCGGAACTTAGAATCCATCTTTTTTTGATCTCTCAATCCGAACCCACGAAAAAAAATCTTTGAATCAGAATTCACATTATATATATATATATATATATATATATATATATATATATATATATATATATATATATATATATATATATATATATATATATATATATATATATATATATATATATATATATATATATATATATACAATTCACCACACCACTCACGGGCAGAACCCTTTTTTTTTGCGGCATCCACAAAATGACTTTGACCATTTTCTTTTATCCTGAAAAGTGTTTGACAGCTGGTTCTGCGAAACCTTCTCTCGTTTACCCTCAGGAAAAAGTTCCCCGCTTCATTCAGTTACTACTGTCAGATCGTTCGTTGCGAGTCCGTTATAGAGATGTTTCGTCATGGATGAAGAGGTGCCACAATGCAATGTGTTGACAGTGTTGCCTTTTTACGATAGTTTCAAGTAGATAATCATTATAAATTCAATTTCAGTCTGCAGTTCCATCAATGTAGACGATCTTTTACTGTAGCCCACTGAAGCAAATTTTTTTACTGGTACGTTAGTTAGCCACAGTGTAGTACACATTCTACACTTCCAAAATTAATGGCATTATTTTCATAGAAAAAACCGACAAAGAAGTCGAATACAATCTGTGTTACACGTATGTGCCCCCTCTCGTTTGGAGCCGACTGCGAGATTCTTGGGTCTGCTCTTTATGAGTTCCTCACCCCTCCGACATGAGGTACAGACAGCAGCTTTATGCTCCACATTTACATCCTGTTAACAAGATACAAATTGGACCAAGGTTTTACTGTCTATGGGAAGACAAAGTCGAATTTCTGTCATCTTAATGAGCTTAATTACAAAGGTCTACTGATGGCCACAGGAGCATTTCTGATTTCGATTAGAGATGGAGGCTGGGGTGATGGATCCCCATGTCTCTGAGGAAAAAGGAGGTCATATGTTATTTCATCTTCTATTTTCAGGTTCTTGCTTTGTTGTCCTTGCCAATAAGGAGGCCAGATATGCATCAGCTCGTAGGGTTGCGATTGGACAGTGCCTTCTACCTGATAAATGACTGACCTCCCTCCTACAGATTTTCGTATCCGTGTACTACGAGATTTCTTCTCTGATTGGCAGACATTTTGAGCAGGGATACTCATGGACCTGGACTAGGGAATGTCAGTCATTAGCTGATACTGATCGTCTTCATGCAGAAATAGTCACCTCTTGGAGGTGGTCCTGGTTTGATTATATATTGAATATACCAACATCACACGTGAATTCCTCATGACTTCGGGAGGATACCCCATCCTGCTCATATTCTTATTCAAATTGCTCTCCTACTATCGCTTATTTATTTCTGGGTTTCGATCCTATTTCAGCCCTCGAATGCAAATTTATCCCTGGTATGCTTAATATTACACTACGGCTTCGCCTTGGTCATACCCAATCCGCACCACTCTACTTTTGTCGTGATAGTTTTTTTCCTTCCACTATTAACTAAACATCCCAAATAAAATTTATCGTACTGCACAATTCTTATGCTGTTTAATCAAGGAACTTCCAATGTTGTTAGTGTTCTGACACAGAATTGCAGCATTCCCTGCGTGCAGTGTTGGTCCTTGTACATTTACGCAGAATTTATTATTATTACTCGTGCAGTACCAATTTTACTCGGACAAACAATTAGGAAAAGGTCTCTACAAATTGTGAGAGAAGTCTTGACTAAAAGATTTATGTAGTAGTTGTAATTTGCAGTTTGTAGCGGAAGGTGGTATTTATAACCTAGTCATAGATTCTAGTACGGAACAGCGCTTAGCGATAATGCTTTGTTTCAAAGCTGGGAAAGAGCTACGGAAACAAGAAATGGTAAACTCGTGTTTTAGAGACCAAGCATTAACCCGTTCAATAGTTTTCAGATGGTATGAATGTTTCCATGATGGGCGAAAGAAAGTGGAAGATGACCCTAGGAGTGGATGACCTGCATTGTCGTAGTGCCGAAAATGTCGAGACGATTTGTCAGTTATTGCATGAAAACCGTCACCATACGCTAAGAATGCTAGCAGAGGGGAAAATCAACAAGGACATTGTGAAAAGAATTGTAGTGGGTGATTTTTGCAAACGGAAGCGGTGTTCGTGTTTTGTTCCACACTCTTTGATTCTAGAGCAGAAATTGCAGTTTGCCAAGATTTGATTGCTACATTTGATAGATATCCCGAATTCTTTAAGAAGATTGTAACTAGCAATGTAAGTAATGTCGCTCAACGTTAATGTGTTGTAGAATCTTTTCCATAACCAACAAAGGTGCAATTTCAGAACTTTCACGCGATGACCTTATTAGTGCTTCCTATTGGCAGTAATCCAGAAGTGATTTGTTCAAGAAGTTCAAACTGTTGGAGCAATGCACTATATAGGTATAATGGAAAGGATACTATAAAAAAATTTGATTTGTTAGAGTGGTCATTTGTTAATTTGGTGACTAGTTCTTTTGCCTGACAAGTCCCCATCCTCTACGCGGCAATTGTGAAGACATTTTTGGACATAAACAATGTACTGATCTTGACCACTCTCTGCATTCACCAGACTAATACCTGGATAATTATATTCGTTTCCAAAAGTGAAAACACACTTGAAGGGGCGTGTGTCTGACTCAATATCTGACATCCACTAAGCCGTGTCTAGTAAATTGAATACCATTATAAAGGGAGACTTTTACAGAGGAACCAAGATCTATGATAGTGAAAAAAATCGGAGAGTACAGTTAGAAAAGATGTATGTTGAAAAATAAACAGCGTAGTTTGGTCTTATTTCATTTAACGTAATTTTTTTTTTTTTTTTAGTCCTAATACTAATTAGACCCGTTTATATATATATATATATATATATATATATATATATATATATATATATATATATATATATATATATATATATATATATATATATATATATATATATATATATATATATATATATATATATATATATATATATATATATATATATATATATATATATATATATATATATATATATATATATATATATATATATATATATATATATATATATATATATATATATATATATATATATATATATATATATATATATATATATATATATATATATATATATATATATATATATATATATATATATATATATATATATATATATATATATATATATATATATATATATATATATATATATATATATATATATATATATATATATATATATATATATATATATATATATATATATATATATATATATATATATATATATATATATATATATATATATATATATATATATATATATATATATATATATATATATATATATATATATATATATATAATATATATATATATATATATATATATATATATATATATATATATATATATATATATATATATATATATATATATATATATATATATATATATATATATATATATATATATATATATATATATATTATATATATATAATATAAAAATAAATAAAAAAAAAAAAAAAAAAAATATATATATATATATATATATATATATATATATATATATATATATATATATATATATATATATATATATATATATATATATATATATATATATATATATATATATATATATATTAATCAAATGCCTAATGATTTTCTCACGAATGCAAGGTTCCTACTAACATAGAAAAGGAAACAAAATGCAAAATTTTTATATGTTTATAATACAGTAAAGAACTAGTTATTGTTTTTTTCATTCCTTTTAATTTTACTAAAAAAAATGTTTTAATATTTAAGCAAAGTAATAGGCATGAATTATCCCAAACCTCCAAGCAGGATTGATTACGATAATCATAGATTACCGAAAAAAAACCCAACTCGCATTCGAGTCTTTACTGTGTTTCTCAACTGTCACGCACACTTTCGCTTACTCGTCAGGTTTTATTGCTGAGTAACACACTTTTTCAGAACTTGATTTTTAGAGATACTGTGCTATTTGTAATTTTCTCGGGTACCAAAAATGCACTATTGCCGTTCCAACACCGCTCCACTAGAAATCCCTTGGTTTAGATTATTCAGAAATTTCAATTCGGGTTACAGTCGCCGAAGAAAGTAATGGGCTTTTGAGGGATCCCGTCCCTTGTCGGTGTTCTGTGTAACGATAAAACTGATAACTGCTAGCCAGGCCGCTACAGCTAACACTATATGTATTTTTCTGCTACCTCAATTGCCGAATGGGGGTGTCCTTAATTCCCTAACTATTGGTCATACTCACTTTACTCAGGGATGCCTCATGTCATTGGAGGATCTCCTGATCTTTGGTTTTGACTTTCCAATGCTCCATTTTCAGTCTGTTACTTTCTGACTGGATGTTCCCCTTTTACGCTCTAGAGCGTAAAAGGCTTATATATATATATATATATATATATATATATATATATATATATATATATATATATATATATATATATATATATATATATATATATATATATATATATATATATATATATATATATATATATATATATATATATATAGGGACTGGCCGGGGCCGGGGTTGCCTAAAATTTGTAGAGAGGTCAAAAGCACTTCTTCTTACTTCTTATTTCAAAAAAACTAGATATAAATTTAATTGAGGTTTATTTAATTATAAGAAAGGCATAAAATATTATGTTAATGATTATGTGCATATTCTCTGGAAAAAAATTTCAGAAAATTGCAGATTTTATTGCTATGCATCAAACTTGTATCAATTAGTTACATTATTTCAAAATTATTTTGTTTATACTTTCAGTCAATATAGTTTAAAGATCAGCTTCAGCAATATGGGAGTACTTTACAATGCTTCAGGATAGACTCGAAATAGCTAAATGTAACATCCGTAGCCAGGAAATTAGATGAGGACCTCCAGGTGCTACAAGTAAAAAAATTTCAACTAACTCATATGGGGTATCTAAAAACAAAACACAAAGATGAACATTCACTAGAAGAAAAGGAGCGTCAAAAGAAACAGAAAAAAAGAGAAAAATTTTTAAAAAGCAAGAAGAAAAATCTTAATTTTCTTATATTTTGTTTGTATATTTTTTTATTATTTGACTGATTAAGCTGAAATTTTCAGGGTATATGCATTTTGTCCCGAAGTTCTGAGTTGATTTGGAGCATTTTTCTGAACCTATAATGGATTGAAAGTTATTTGGACCCAAAGCTGAAAAAAAATGAATAGCGGTGTCAAACCACTGGTCCACATGAGCTGAAAATTTAACTGAATAATCTTAGCCCCAATTTCTTGCATTGGTGAGAACTGATTTTTGATATCACGTCCCAAAAAAAAAAAGTTATAAGCACTTGAATTTTTTTTTTTTTTTTTTTTTTTTTTTTTTTTTTTTTAAAAAATTTTTTTTTCCAAAAAAAAAAAAATTTTATAAAAAAAAAAAAAAAAAACGCCACCTACTAATTTCTTTATTATTGGAATTGTTTTGAGGAGGGAACAACAGCATTATATATATATATATATATATATATATATATATATATATATATATATATATATATATATATATATATATATATATATATATATATATATATATATATATATATATATATATATATATATATATATATATATATATATATAATATATATATATATATATATATACTATATATATATATATATATATATATATATATATATATATATATATATATATATATATATATATATATATATATATATATATATATATATATATATATATATATATATATATATATATATATATATATATATATATATATATATATATATATATATATATATATATATATATATTATATATATATATATATATATATATATATGTATATATATACGCAACGATGTTATTTGTTCTCGTGTCCCTAATTTGGAATCTCCTGAATTCTCTACTTTATGACTTAACTAAAGCTCTCTTGCAGTTCATCTACTAAATTTACTTGTTCTGTCTATTTATTCCTAATTCTACTGACTATCCAAAATTCTTCAACTATTTAAACTCCAAAATAGAGCACAATCTTTCTTCTTGTTTTTCCGAAATCATCATTTTAGGTGATTTTAATGTTCACCACCGCCAATGGCTTTCATCTAGTTCTCATGATCCAGCCGGTGAACTTGCCTACAACTTTTCTATCCAGAACAACCTTGAGCAGTTGGTGCAACTCCCTACCCGTATCCCTGACCGCCTTGGTCATGAACCCAACATACTTGATCTTTTCCTTACTTCTTATCCTTCTCCATTTTCTGTTAAACTCTTTCCTCCTCTGGGTTCATCCGATCATCTTATCTCCCCATCTTGTTCTGTCTCTTCAAGTCTTCCGCAAGAACGGCATTAGAGACGTTTCTGGCACTTCGGTGCTGCTAGCTGGTCTAACTTTCGGTTGTAATTCTTTGATTTCCCATGGAATGATTATTGCTTTCGGGGGAAGGGTCTCGGAGTGCGATGAGCATATAACAGAGGTGATTCTCTCTGGCATGGATGTGTATATTCCATATTCTTTCCCTTCTACTAATAAACCTTGGTTTAACTCTACCTGTTCTCGCGCTATCCAGCCGTAGGGATATGCCTACAGAGATTACCGTCGTCTTCAAACTCCTGAAACTCGTTCAATTTATATGTTTCATCCCGGAATCATGCAAAATCTATTCTTCGAGACACCAAAAACTATTTTCTCAGCAAAAAATGCAATAATCTTTCTGGCTCCTCTTCCTCTCGCCCTTTCTGTCATTTTTCAAAAATAATGTCAACTCTTAACTTTGCTTCTTCCTCTTTCCCTCCTCTAGTTTATTCTGATGGCACAACTGCCATTTTACCTTCTACTAATGCTGAACTCTTCGCTCATACTTTTGCCCCTAACTACCTTCTCAACCCCCTGCCTAATATTATAATTTCTTCTAAAGATGTCATTTCTGCTCTATCTGAGATTAACACTAAGAATGCATTTTGTCCTGATGGTATTCATCCTGCGGGTCCCAAAATTTGCCTTTCTACTTCTTGCTGGAAAAGTGCGCTTATTCAACCTGTGCCGAAGAAGAGGGATACCTCTCAACACTCTAACTACCGTCCTATTTCTTTAACCTCCGTTCTTTCTAAAGTTTTCGAATCTATCCTTAACAGGAAAATTTGAAAACGCCTTAATTCCTCAAATTTTATCTCTGATTGCAAGTATGGCTTTCGTAAAGAACGCTCTATTGGTGATCTTCTTTCCCTACTTTCTGACTCTTGGTCCTTCGCTCTTCGGGGTTTTATTGAATCTTTCTCTGTGGCGCTAGACACATCGAAAGCTTTCAATAGAGTCTGGCACAAAGCTTTGATTTCTAAACTTCCCTCTTTCGGAATCTATCCTTCTCTCTGTAACCTTCTCTATAATTTCCTTTCCGGTCGTTCTGTAGCAGCTATTGTAGATGGCCACCGTTCTTCCTATAAATCTATAAATAGTGGTGTTCCTCAAGGATCTGTTCTTTCTCCAACTCTTTTTCTAATTTTCAATAATGATTTTCTCTATTACTTCATCATAATATTTCTATGCCGATGATTCCCCTTCATTATCCTTTCAATTTGAAAGACGTCCCTCCCAACAGCAGTTGATAGATTCAAGAAGGATGGCCTTGGAGCAACTGACCTCTGATCTTCCTCGTTTTTCAAATTGTGGTAGAGAAAACATGGTCGTCTTCAATGCCTCAAAAACTCAATTCCTCCATCTTTCTACTCGACACAATCTTCCATCCAATTATGATATCTTTTTCGAAAACACTCAACTCAAACTTTCATCTGTCCTCAATATTCTCGGTGTTTCTTTTTCTCGTGATCTTTCTTGGAAAGATTACATTATTTCTCTCTAAAAAAAAAGCTTCTAAGAGTTTGGGTGTTCTGAGGCGCCTTCGTTGTTTTTTTTTACGCCACCTCAGTTGCTTGCTCTGTATAGGGGTGTTGTTCGCCATTGTATGGGGTACGCCTTGCACATCTGGAGTGGTTCAAAACATATAGCTCTTCTCGAAAAGGTGGAGTCTAGGGACTTTCGTCTTATAAACTCTTTTGCTCTTACTAACACTCTCCAATATCTTTCTTCAAATCGAATTGTTGCGTCACTTTCTCTATACTATCGCTATTACAAGGGACATTGCTCTTCTGAATTTAAGTCGCATAACGCCTCCACTGAGAAGGGCTCGTGCGATACTACTTTCTACACAGTCTCATTTTTTCTCTGTCCAACTCTCCGAGCCTAGACTTATCCGCTATGCTCACTCTTACATGTACTCTACTTATAAAGTCTGGAACACACTTCCTTTATCTATTTTCCCAACTTATTTTGACTGGCACACTTTTAAGCCCCATGTTTCGGGTCACGTCGGCCATTAGCTACCAGATTCAGAATGTTCCCCAATTCTGGTGGATTTTGATGAGCCTCCGGCCCTTGCTCACCAGAGGAGTTAAAAAAAAATATATATATATAATATATATATATA
>SEYY01020115.1:5000-15000 GCA_009176605.1 Armadillidium nasatum
TGTCATCTAGGATACAGATCCAATAAGAGAGAGAGCCGCGTCTGTTTTGTCAAAAGGAGCGAGAACATCTGTTCTTGTCTAATTAGCGAGATACTGGGACCATCACCGGACGATTGGAGGAAACTTGAACGACTACGAGAGCGATTAAGGATCTTCCAGCTACCAGACATCTCACATAGAAGGTCTACCTAGAGACGAAGAACCCATCGTCAATCCAAAGGATTCGCGGAAACCCCCAAGAATCACATTGGTCATTTGGTTACGACACCGCTTCTCTGGAGAGGTAATATAACAACAAGAGTTGAGTGTGATATATAAATATATATATATATATATATATATATATATATATATATATATATATATATATATATATATATATATATATATATATATATATATATATATATCACAGCCCCAAAAATTTATTGTAAAACTTATTATAGCTATAAGTTAGTCAGGAAATATTTATCAGTGTCCCAGAAGGTCGAAAAATTTAATTCCCAAAGCTAGGTTCCACCATAGAAAATTTGTGTAAATTTTCTCAAAGATATTCCAAAATTCCAAAAATAGAAATACATATATTTAAAATATCTAATATATAAGGATCGGGTAGAGCACATATATATATATATATATATATATATATATATATATATATATATATATATATATATATATATATATATATATATATATATATATATATATATATATATATATACTGTAAAGAAAATAACATCGTAAAATATTTTTTACTTAATAAATTATAATCTTGTCGTGTGAATTCGTGTGGAAGTAATAAATTGAAAAGGAACGATCATAAGTACACATGCATGAAGACCTCGTAAGTGTGAATTTTATATTTGGATTTATTTGTGTGTATTTGCTCATATTAATTCTGTGTGTGAGATTCAATAAGCAGATTGAAAGATATTTGTTTCCAAGAGAGAATATAGAGCAACCGATTTGTCTATCATCATTAAGAACGGTTTAAATAGTTGAATAAACTTAAATAATTAAATTAATATTCTCATTTTAATAACATAAATTATTCTATTCCCTTGTTTTACATTTATTGCCTCTAATTATAGAGCTACGAACCGAAACAGAAATCATCTCAAATAGAAAGGAAGTGATTTCCGGTCTTGACTGTGAGTCAAAATATTCATTATAATTTCTTAAGAAAAACAAACAGAGTCAGAGCTGTGACACATACTCGGTACACACACACACCAACAATTTTATAAGAGATACACAAACAAACATCGACCCATTGCTTACTTTATTATTTAACAACAAAAATTGATTTCATAGCTAAATGAAACAATCTCTATTCAAATTTGTAGCCCAAGTTTGAGTGTGTAGGTTTGTTTGTATTTGTGTGAACGAATTTTGTTGTGAATTAAAGGAAACTTTGTTTACTTTGTGTACATAATATAATATAAAACTCTCTACAAGAATTTTAATAAAGATATATATATATATAAATATATAATATATATATATATATATATATATATATATATATATATATATATATATATATATATATATATATATATATATATATATATAAATTTTGGTGTTCAGTTTAAGAAGAGAGATAAATAAGGACGTAGCGATAGAGGAAAGGGAAAGGAAAGTAGTGAGAATAAATAGAAATTGTAAAACGTAAAGACGGAGGACATACTCAGCCCGCCGAGTACTCCTCAGGTGAGAACAAATATAATTCGCACAGACACACAAACACAACCAAATAACATGTCTAAAAATACACCACCACTTACCGGACAAGGAGACAATGCAGGAGCACCAGCATTTAACCTGCAAAGGCTATTTTTCGCAAAGAGTAAGATACCTTTACTCGAAGGCCCAGGAGGTGAGGCTGGACCGACAGTTCACCTGTGGCTAAAGCTTTTAGAGCGGAGCTTTGAGGCAGAACATGTAGTAGACGAGGCAGAAAAGATAGCAATAGCATGTTGCAACGTGAGCCCAAAGGAAGGCTCAGCAGCAAGAATTGTACTAGAGAATTGCTCAGAGGTCACCAGCGCAAGGACATTTGCAGCTTTTAAGAAGGCCTTGCTAGACAACTTGGCACCAGCAACTTCGACTAGCATGTTCGACCAGTTCGACGAGTTGATAAGGATGCCATGGAGCAAAACTACAACTCTATCCACACACGTGAATCAATCTCTAGGTTACCTAAATACATTCCTAGAGGAGGTAGAAGGAAGGTACAATGTGACATACTCTGCAGAAGGCCAGAAGGTTCTTCTGATGTCAATCCTGTACCATAAGCTACCGACAAGAGCGACTAGATTAGAGTTAAACAAGGCTATGTCTGTGAGCAAAACAGTCACAGAGATGGTAGCAGAGCTCACCGAGAAAAATGGGATGCATCGACCTGTATCCGATAAAATCAGTGCCATAGATGCACAAGAAGATAGGGATTATTGGAGAGGACGGAATGAAAGGGAACGATACTGGGAACAACCTGACGAAGCATCATATGATAGGTACCGACAGAGAGGTCGCAGGTCAAGACCAGAGACCAGGGGGACATACAGGAACACCACCTGGAGGGATGAAAGCGTCGACAAAGAAAATAGGGATCCAGGCATCAAGTATAGTAACAGTAACTATAATAGGGGCAGAGATTATAGAAGGGGTCAATGGAGAAGAGAGTATTCTGAGGAACGTGGCAGGAGATCCACCTCTCCTCAAAGGAAAGAACAATGTCAGATGGAACTTACCTGACAATAGGCCTTTCAGTGTCAAGCCATATGGCATACACCAAGGTCCCAGGCCTGAAAATAAATATGGGAACCAACGTAGTAGGGATAGTAGTAGAGACGACGGAAGACGTCGCACGCAATACCTATCACCTGCTAGATCTCCATCACCAAGGAGAACAACAACACCAAGGACTTCACCTGTAGTAAGGAAGAAGACTTGGGCGAGTAAACATAAGGTCAATAAAGTAAATGACCAACCACATCGAGAAGATAAGTGGGAACCACATGAATGGAGGTGGCCTAGTCCATACACTACTGACGAAGAGTCGGAGTCAGAGGAACCACCTTACATTAATGGTTATAGTAGTGATGAGGAAAAAGAGGAAGAAGCCAATAGAGTTGCTTTTTTAGACCTCGTCAACAAAGATCTCCCAAAGAGGGGATGATAAGAATGAAGAAGGCATCCAACACCCATATCTTGAATACAATAAGACATGCGACACTTGGGACCCAAGTGATCCATGAAAAAGGAAGTTCGAGACAAGATATGAGGGTGTCAGGATATTATTTGCCTTAGAAATACTCGGAAGCACAGGACTTCACAAAGAATTCTCTTTTATCGACAGTGGATCATCGATCACGGTTCTAAAGAGGAAAAGATTCGATCAATTAAAAAGAGACTGCAATTTAAAATTGCGAGAGGCATATGTTAACCTAAGATCGATCACAAATAATAAAATAGAGGTATTTGGAAGAGTCTCACTAGAGGTAAGACTTCATAAGTATATACATACTATACAAGCGCTAGTAGTAGGAGATGAATGTACCTTTAAAGGTAATATCCTAATTGGGTGTGATGTGCTATCTTCACTACCCATAGTACTAGACTTCCAAAACAATAAAATACATCATGCAAGGCGTAGTAGCCGATTGCCCATGATTAACCCATTTGCTCATGAGATAGAGCTCGAATTGACTTACAAACCCAAGTGTAGAGCAAGAGTATTTGCTCAACGGAGAAAACTCTATAAGCAGGAGCTCCGTAAATGACAAGAAACCACAAGAGAGAGGCATATCAATCCCTCCTGGTTTCGAGAATGAAGTAGGAAGTATGTTACTTCCCAAGGAAAGAAATATCGATTATATCGATACATACGAAATAATAAAAGATGTAGGACTAGCTAGGAGCCTTTATGACATAAGTCGCCAACCCAGGGAGGTGAAGACACGCAAACCGAAGCCACTATCATTAACCTCCGGAGCGCAGTTAGAAGGCGAAAATAGTAATTACTGCCGTAGCATGAGTCGCTTAGTCGTCACAGAGCAGCCAGGTGTCACTGAGCTTTTAGAGCAGCGTAAACCGCAAGGGCGTAGCACCAGTCTCTCAAGACATACAACCGCAAGCATAGGACTCGTAAGAAGTGAAGCGCAGCAAGGATCGGGACAAGTAATTACATGTGGGCAGCCGCAGGTAGTTAGTAAGGAACACTTACAATTGCTAGGTATGAGTCTCAATAAAAAGGATTATTACCCGTGTCTAAGTCCCAGAGGGGCAACACGTGAGAAAAAGGATTATTACCCGTGGCCGGAGCCAAAGGAGGCACCACGTGATAAAAAGAATGACCCGTGTCCGGAGCTTGATGTAGCCACACAAGCAGCACGTGATAAAAAGAATGACCCGTGGCCGGAGCCAAAAAGGGCACCACGTGATAATATGACAAGTAACCCGTGTGTAAATCCCAAGGTGGTGACACGTGATAAAATTAAAGAGTTATCGTTACACTCAGAAAACGACTGTAAAGAGTTATCGTTACACTCAGAAAACGACTGTAAAGAGTTATCGTTACACTCAGAAAACGACTATAAAGAGTTATCGTTACACTCAGAAAACGACTGTAAAGAGTTATCGTTACACTCAGAAAACGACTGTAAAGAGTTATCGTTAAACTCAGAAAACGACTGTAATGAGTTATCGTTGAACTCAGAAAACGACTGTAACGAGTTATCATTAAGCTCGGAAAATGAAAAGAAAATAACCGATCAGACCTATCCTACAATCGATTATGACACAAAGCTAGTGGAAAAAGATCTTCCAAGCTTCACCGCAACCATAGCCGAAACCCGAGAGATTCCAGCAGGATGTAGGAACTTGTTTGAAGTTACCTTAGGTAATGGAAAAGGAAATTCTCTCTGCGAAAATCAGCTGATGGTAACGGAAGCCAAGAGTGACTTACGGGAGGATGGATGTATTTTTGTGGGAAGTGTTTTATCCCAGGTGAAAAAGGGAAGAATCTTGATAGAAGTATTAAACCTAGGAAGGAAACCTATAAAGTTAGGAAAAGGGGAGAACATCACTAAGGTATATGAGGTAGAAAAGGAACCCACAAACTCCATCCGAAATACCCACATGCATGTAAACAACATACAGAACATGCATAGAAAGGTGGTAAGGAAGAAAGATTCGGAGTTCATTCATGCCACCAGAGAAACCTTAATGAAACGCATACATGATGCGGAAAAGGAGAGAATGAGAGGTAAAGGATCAGGAGAGGATATACCCACCAAGTCAGCTGGGCTAAACCCTCGTCAACTGTATAAGACGTATGAAAAGATACTAACTAAGACTAGTAGGAAAGGCAGTGTATTGAGAAACCGAAGTGAGCTAGACCGTATGATCGAGTTCTTGATGAACAATAGAGACATCGTAGGACTGGCGGACGATCCCATAGGGAAATATCCTGGGTATGAGTTTAAACTAGACCTAGAACCAGATTGTCCTAAGGTATTATATACACAACAGTATAAACAACCAAGAGTATATCAAGAGGGAATTAAGAAATGGACGGAGAAACAGTTGCGAGAAGGACTTATAGAGCCCTCTGTCTCACCCTTCTCGTCACCTTTGTTAGTTGTACCCAAGAAAGATCCGAACCAGATCCGTGTGTGTGTGGATTACAGGCTAATAAACAGACACAGTGTATCGGATAGGTTCCCAATACCCAATATAAATGAGACAATAAATAGCCTAAGAAGGGCAAAAATCTTTAGTACCATAGATATAAAAGAAGGATTCCACCATGTGCAACTTGCTAAAGAATCAAGGCCAGTGTTAGCTTTCCGATCACCACTGGGATCTTTTCAGCCCACAGTGTTACCAATGGGGTTAAAACAAGCGCCTGCAGTTTTCAGCAGGGTGATGCAAACTGCGCTGTCAGGATGCATCGGGATAGCGTGTCTTAGTTATGTAGATGACATAGTGATCTTTGCAGAGGATCCAGAATCTCATTATAGGAACTTAAAAAGGGTCTTTGACGCCTTAAGGAGATGTAACCTAAAAATAAAATTGGATAAGTGTGCATTCTTTAAAAAAGAGGTTACCTTTTTAGGATTCTTGATATCCGATAAAGGGATCACGGTGGATCCGGAGAAAATAAGAACTCTTAAAAGGATCAAGAGCCCAAAGGATGTCCCAGAGATTCGGTCTATTATGGGATTCTTTAACTTCTTTAGAAACTTAATCCCGGACTTTAGTAGTATCGCAGCACCAATTAATAAATTGCTAAAGAAAAAGGAAAAGTTCGAATGGGGAACTGAGCAAGAGGAGGCATTGCAGAAGCTAAAGGACTTCCTAGCGCAAGAACCGCTATTGCAATACCCAGACTATGATAAGGAGTTTATCATAGTGACGGACGCTTCCAAGAAAGGGCTTGGTGCAGTCCTACTGCAAGAAGATGATACCGGTAACGAGAGACCTGTCAGTTTTGCCAGTCGGACACTGACGAAAGGCGAAAAGAACTATTCCATTACAGAAATGGAAGCGTTAGGAATTGTGTTCGCTTTAAAAAAGTTCAAAAACATGATATACAGGTATCCCATCACAGTACGATGTGATCATACTGCCGCCATTGCTATATTTGCAAAGAAGGATTATCCTTCAGCACGGTTGGCAAGGTGGTCCCTCATCGTGAGTGACTTCTGCCCTAAATTCGAATATATAAAAGGGAAAAAGAACCAAGTGGCCGATTATCTATCCAGGTATATTCCGGAGGATAGGGAAGCTCATAGTGATGAGGAAAGCGAAGAAAGCTTCGATTTCATCAAGCAAGAAATCAGAAAGCCTATAGTCCTGTCTCTAGATGCCGACGTGATAGGTAAGGCTCAAAAGAGTTGTCCCATATTGAGACAGTTGTATGAGGAATTGGAGAAAGAGAAGAAAGTAACAGGATATAGAATGTATAAAGCTATGATTTTTATCAAGAAAGGAGAGAATTATAAGATCTATATACCGGATAGTCTTATAAAGACTGCAATAATGTTGGCTCACGCAGCATATTAGTCAGGTCACACAGGGATTGACAGAACTGTGAGGAGGTTAAAGAGAAGATTCTACTTTAAAAGAATGAGGAAGACAGTAGAAGAATATTGTCAACAATGTCATATATGTCAGGCAGTCAAAGGTAACGACCCCGTGAAAGCAAAGTTGGGCCAATATCCATTAGCGAATACACCGTTCGAGAAGGTGGCAATGGATTTACTGGGACCACTACCCAGAACAACACAAGGAAATCAGTACATCCTTGTCTTCAAGTGTCAGATTACTAAGTATGTAGAATTAGTAGCGCTTAAGCATCGAGACAGCTCCACCATGGTCAGGTTTTTGATCGAGAGAATAATAGTGAATCACACATGTCCCGGAACATTGGTTTCAGATAATGCAGGAGAGTTTAAAGGAACCATGATGAAGGAAATACGTAAAAGGTTTGGGATAAAGAAAGTTGAAATAGCCGTCCGAAGCCCGTGGAGTAACAGTAGCGTAGAGAGAGTCAATAAGGACATAGAGAACTACCTACGTTGTTGTGTGAAGGAGAACCAAAAGGACTGGGATCAGTTCTTACCCTTAGCCCAGGCTATGATAAATAACACATACAATGCCAGCATCCAGTCGGATCCTCACTTTATGTTGTATGGCTATACCAAACGAATGCCAGCAGAATTGCCAAACAGTTCGTTAATTAAGAACGATAGGACAATAAATACCAACACTGATTTGGACAAAATGACTGAAACCCTCTACAATAGGATTAGAAGGATTAGAGAACATGGGAAGGAAGTGTTGGAAAAGGAAGTGAGAAGGTATACATTACAGAAAGACAAAGGAAGAAAATTTAGAGAGGTTAGAACGGGAGACGTAGTATAAATGAAGACCGTAAAACCACCTAAGCTATCACCAAAATCGTACCGCAAATGGAAAGGACCATTTCGCGTGGAAGGTATAGCAAACCAGTTTGGTGATGGTAATGTATATATCCTGAGAGATCCACTAAACAATAGACTTTATAATTGTCATGCCGATAATTTCAAGATAGTAAAAGTACGAGGGAAAGATAAGGCATATGAAGCAACTGGCGATAGTTTTACCGAACCAGAGGGGCCGAAAAGAGTAGTGAAAAGAAACGTGAAGAAGAAGCTTACTCCAGACAGGTATGGAGAAGGAGAACCAGAGGACACCGAAGAAGAGGAGGACGACGATAGTAATATGGTGCATTATCCACCACCAAAGGAAAAGGTAATGAAGAAATCCGATGTATCGGATAACCTACAGGGTGATGCTGACAGAGAGAGCATAGACGAAAATATGACCGAAGGAACTGCTGTCAAAGTAAACCGACCATCGACCCCAGAGAGGGAACAGATGGAAATAACAGAGGATGCACAGGAACATATCGAACGACCCGATGTCCAAGTACCAATAGCTGAAGGAACACATTCAGAAGGAGAAGAATCACCTGTGTCTGTAAGGGCTAAACGTAGAGATCCGGATAAGGACTATAAACCACCACCTCAAGGATACACGACCATAATAAGATCTCAATCAAGACATGTAGCAAAGAAGCGTCAACGACCGATCCTACCGAACCACCGAAACGAAGGAATGTAAGGTTCGACCCGATAATAACTAAGCGGAAATATTATCAAAGTTCCAAGGAGTAGGAGATTATTGTAAAATAATGTAAATAGGAACATAAGGCATGCATGGTACGAGTATAGAATGAATGTGAGAGAATAGCTTTAACCTTTTTGATTTAAATGAACTAACCCATTACACTTTTATATCTTTATGTATATATATTTTAGAATGAACGCTGTCGCATGTATTCTGTCCGGAGAACCAGACACATTAACACAACTCGCAGCCATTAAAATCGGTGTGCAGATATGCACAAGCAAACGAGTAAAACGAACATTAGAAAGAGGGATTTTAGGATACGAAAGCTTTGATTTAGATCGGTATGTATTTAATATCATTGCAAATCCTAAAATTATACCTATAGAATCACCCCTTTCCAAGAAAGGGAACTCCGACAAGACAATACTATTACACTATATAGCCACGCAATTACAAATCATAGGAATGCCAAAATGTTTAATTAATATTATCATTGTATGGGTAAATATGATTTTTCAAAATACTTTAAGATTCATAATTAATAAACAACACAGATTGTACCAGACTGTCGGTGATACGTTGCTAAGATTGTTGGATCCAAAATGTTACGATGCCAAGGGCAGCATAAGAATGTCAGTAGTGACCCGGAGAATGATGGTATACTTTGCAAGCTCAGAAGCCATTAATAAATATGTTGAATGGTTTACACCATTTGTACTGTATGATTCCTGGACGGAAGGAATTCGTGACTATGTGAGAGATGGCATCGCTATAAAGGTTCAGGCCATATGTGAATACCTGTATGGTAGGAAAGCTTGGATGTCACTGACAGAGATTTATATAACGCTGATGGACCGAGCTGGAAGAATGGAATTATCGTTCCAGATGGAACCGACCGAAACTTTCGATGAAACGTATAGATTTTTGATAATGAATTTGTCTTTGGGATGCAAGAGACTAGCGTATAGGCATGCGAAGCATCAAGACAAATTGGGCTTAGTTAAGATTCTGTTGTTATGGAGGAATAGGGCATTACTGATGTCGGAATGCAGGTTTTTATTTCCACATCTACAGAGTACATATAGCATAATCAAGCATATGATAAAGAGAATGGAACAGGAAGCGGAATACCCTATTAATTTCCCATTAGTAATTAATTGGTTTTGTAAGAGAATGAGGGAATTTTATAGTGGAGAAGATAACGTAGTTGACGCAAGATTCGTATTATATCGTTTGTTGAGGCTATACGTAGACACTCATGAGGAGAACGAGTTGATCTATGAGGCCATAGAGGTTTTCATGAAAGGGAAAACGA
>SEYY01020115.1:22500-31507 GCA_009176605.1 Armadillidium nasatum
AGAATTGGTTTAAAAGTTATTGAGGAAAATATAAAATTAATTTTTCTACTAAAATTTTTAAAATTTGCAAAAATCATAAATTTTATTCTCGTTTAAAACAAAGATTTACTGCTCTGTATAAAAGTTTTTATTATGCAATATCTAATACTTAAACGTTAGTGATCATATTAACTTAATTTTCTTGCACAAAACACACGCATATATATATACATGACTACTATGACTACTACTAGAGAATATATAATGAATATAAGGAATATAATGAATATAACGAATATAATGATTATAATGAGCTGGGAATTGCGTAAAATTGGAGTCATTCTTCTACTCAGTCATTCCTTTACTAAGCCATAATGACTAGGTTCTAGACACCTTTACACTGCATTTATACAAAATGTGGACAAAAATCATGCATCAATACCTGTTCTCATTCGATTCTATTTATTCCTGTTCTCATTTATCGATATCAGTTCGTTAATTAATATGTTTTTCTCACACTCTTGCATTCCTATATATATTCTCGCGTATCTTTGTCTGATGGCTTCATTCACCTCCTTAAGTTTGGTGATTTCTGTTAATAGATGTCGTATCACATGTTCCGCTTTCCTGATTCTAATATTATTTTGTATCATTAAATCTATTTTCTGCTCTACCTCAACTATGCGTACTCTATTTATAGTTGTACCGCTCTCTACCACCTCACCGGTAATATTGTTCCCCAAAATTCGTCTGAGATAATCTTTTTTACTAATACTATTATTATTATTACTACTACTGCTACTCACATCTGGCAACTCTGTCTTTGTCACTCTCGACGTTGGGTTGTTGTTTAGCCCATTTTCTGGGGTTTCGGTTCTGATGTTTCGGGTTTTTAATCCTAGTTTTGCTATTTTATAAATAGGTGGCATCTGTAGTTGGAATGATACAATTTATTAATTATCTTTCTGGCTCTGGTGTACTAGCCAATTTCCTCATCATTTGGGGACTATGTGCTATCGCCTCACTTATTCTTTCCTTCAGATCATTATTTCTCATTTGTGCAATGGGGATAGTTTCATTCAACTCTACATCTTTCATAGATAGATAATCATCATCCTCCTTCTTTTCTACACTTTTATTCATGCTTAGGGCACTTTTAATTCTTTTGCTCGCTCTGGCAAATCTTCTCATACTTCTAGGCACATCCATTTGTCGTTTAGGTATACCTCTACTTACATCAGGTACTTCATACGTGACATTGAAAGTGTTAATTACAGATTTCAACCTTTTATACCTGTTATACATACATACCGCTATTACTATTCCTATTACTATGAAAATGATAGTAGTCAAACCAATAGAAATGGTGGTTTTGGGTAAGTAATTTAAAGAATTTTGATGTGTTTTTAATGTGTTATTTATATTATCTAAAGCGTTATTCCATGTGATTCCTGTAATTTTAGGGTGAGCAGTATTATTAAGCACTCTTTTTACTATATGGTTATCTATATTTAAATCCAATCGGAGATCTCGTTGATCCATTATGCTTAATTTTAAAGTGGAATTATATTTCACATGGATTGGGTTCAGAAAAGTATGATAGTTTGTCCTAATGGTGCACCATATATAACATCCACATATTGATGGGTGTCATGGCTTAACCTGAGAAACAAGATATGCCTGAATGGCTACTGTTCCTTCCCGGTCTTATTTACTTAACGTTAGTGGTGTGTGAATACAGTGTTTACGATATTAGAGCTTTTTCATGCATATAATGAATAAATTAATAATGAATTTACAACCTTAATGCTAGTTAATGTACATTCCTCATGCTCATGCGTTCACCACTTTATCATCCATAACCACTCAAACGTTTTCCATTTGTACTGTCGTACTCAATTATTTTAATTATATTTTAATTATTTTAATTATTTTAATTATATTATATTTCTATCGTCTCCTAACCATAATACAAGCTGTCCTTGCTAGGCTGCGATTTATATCGGCTTACATATTATTATCGTTAAGGATCTTGAATTCATCTAATCTCACTCTTTTGCCCTTTCATTGCTTTCATACGTCTGTAACAAAGCATACGTCCTTGCAAATCTCCTCTTCCATATTTCTATCTCTTTCTTTTGTACAAGTATCTCTCTTTCCAACTGTGCTATGGTTAACCCTGTTTGTCGTATGATACTATTTCTACATTTCCATAGCAACATAAGATTTTGTTTAATTTCCTCTATTTTGCTTCTCTTTATCACCACCTCGGGGTTTTCTGAATCCTCTATCGGTCCTGTTCTTTTACGATTATTCCTATTGTTACTGACCGATTCATCTCTATTAATTTTAGTTACAGTTATCATACCTCTTGTCCGTTCAGTTATGCTGACCTCTTTTGGCTTGGTGGATCGGGTGTTATATCCACTCTCTGGTACTCGGACCAAAGTCCTCCTTATCCTCGGGATTTTATATGTTGGTGGCATCTGTCATTGGAAGAGAATACTAGTTGTGATTATCGCTCCGGCGGATAGATGCCTCCTCAAATGAGGTCATTCAAATCAATGTTCCTTGCTACAAATGTAGGAACATCCTCAATGGTTGCATGTTTACTACACACGCTGCTTCATGCATTCGGGCTTCTGACACTCATTCCTTACACCTCACGCGTTCTCTTCTATGTATTAATCCTTATTGCCCTAACACCGATACTAACCAATTTCCTGAGGATTCCTTCTATGTTTATAAAATTTCATCAGTTTATACATGTAATAGTACTTAAACATGCCTATATATATACATACATACATACATGGAAGAAATTTTATTTATTTATATATATATATATATATATATATATATATATATATATATATATATATTTATACATTTATTTGTTTATTTATTTATTTATTTATTTATATGTAATTTTTGTTTCTAAATACTATTGTTCAATTAATTAATCACTCTGCACTCCCTACTTCCTAATATATACAATTATTTCGGTCTTTGGTGCTTAACTCTCATAAGCATCTTGTGTTAATTTCTTCTTCCACAATTTTTCCTTTCTTTCTTACACATTTTCGATGCATATTTTGTATGTTATTTATATGCATGTGTGTGTTTTGGATGGAATTTGCTGTTGCTTTCGTGTGTCCGTATATGTCTGCCAACATCTCTCTATTACCTGTTGTCACCTTCTTCCCTTTTACTTTGGATATTATTACATAATATAATAAGAATATTAAAGTCTCTAATCTCTCTATTTCAGACAATACACTCTTCACACTTCCATCTTCTTTCATGTCAATATAAGCCTCAGTTACCATTAATTGACCTTCGCGAGGGGAATGATTACCTCCTTGGCTACACAAGGTAACCTCGAACAAGTTCCTACTACTTGAAGGTATTTCCCTGGTCTGTTCTATGGTAGCTATAAAGCTGGGTTCTTTTTCTTCTATGAGTTGTGTGTCATGATCGGGTGTAGGAGTTGTATGGTCGGGTATTTTATCGTCATTTTCGGTGATTTTCTCACTTTCAGAGCTCAGTGAGAACTCTTGCGCTTTTACTCTCCCATTTGGGCTACGCAACTCTTTGCTTTGCATGCTGTGCTCATTCTCAATTTCGGAATGGCTATTGCAGTGCAAGCTATGCTCATTCTCTCTTTTAGAATGGCTTTTACAAATGTTTTTCACATCTTGCGCTTTTACAATCCCACTTGGGCTACGCATTTCCATATTTTGACTGCTGTGCTCATTCTCAATTTCGGAATGGCTTTTGCAGTGCACTCTATGCTCATTCTTACTCTTAGAATGGCTTTTACACTTCTTTTGCGAGTTTACCACCTCGATCGGTGTACGCTGTACATTTGAGTGAGCGCTATGCTCATTCTCCTCCTGGATATTTTCATTTTCACACGTCTCCCAACGCGGGTAAGATTTATTTTCACGCGCCCTTCCTTGGCCCGGGTAAGATTTATTGTCACGCGCCATCCCTTGGCCCGGGTAAGATTTATTGTCACGCGCCATCCCTTGGCCCGGGTATCCATTGAGACTTACTTGTGCTGGTAGATCTCTCTTACCATTACACTTTAACTGCTCAGTACACATAACTTCAGCAATTTTCCGGCTGCTTCCATGCCTTTCTTCCGATCTTAGCCACTTCTTTTCGTTGGGACTTAAGCTATTTTGCTGCCCTCGAAGCTTTACGCTACGGGCATTTGCATGGGTATCATATATAATGGACTGCTCACTCTCAAGACTTAGGCCCTTTAATTTTTCTATGAGGGATTCTACCTCATCATATTCATCAGACTTATGCATTTCGCTCGATTTACGCTGCGCTTTTCCCTTTTTAAGACTCAGGCTTACGGGCACATGGCTGACAAGGCTTAGGCTGCGCACTTGCGTCTTAGGCTGCTTGCATTCAAGCTCAGAGGTGATCCCTAGCGGCTTTTCTGGGTTACATTTGCGACTTAGGCTCCGGCATTCTGCATGTCTGGCATTATTTTTACATTTAATTTCATCCTCTGAAAGTGAGGCCTCTTGACTGCGCTGCAGGGGTTAATGGCAGTGACATCAGTTCGTTTACCTTCACCTCCCAACTATCGCGACTTAGGTCATATTGGTCATCCTCATCTTTCATGAGCTCATATGTGTCTTCATATGATCCCCAATATGGGTTGCCTCCGAATTTCGGAAGATTTATTGGTTCGAATCCTGGAGGTGACATGACTATGTCTTTCTCCTTAGGTTTCGGTCTCTCCTCACAATGTTCCAATTTTAGGGAACCGGTGCCCTCTTCTACATCTTCCTCGATGCATGGCTTGTGAGTCAATTTTAGCTCAATTTCAGGAGCAAATGGATTTATAGTCGGTATCCGATTCTTTTGTCGGCTATAATATAATCTATTATGTGCGAAATCAAGCACTAAGGGTAGTTCCGAGAGGCTGTCGCATCCCAACAAAACATTGCCTCGGAAACTGCAATCGTCACCTACTATTAAAGCATTAATAGTATGTACATATTTATATATTTTCACATTTATGGCTACTCTGCCATATACTGATATTTTTCCATTAGTTATGGATCTTAAGCTAACATGTGCCTTATGTACTTTGAACTGGCAATCATGTTTCAGCTCCTCATATCTATTTCTTTTTAAAAGGGTTATGGAAGACCCTAAATCTGTAAAACAGGTCTCTGGGTGTAGCCCCCTATTCCCTATTATTTCCAAAGGAATATAATAACCTGACACTCTATATCTTTCTCTTAATTTGCCTTCTTGGCCACTGAACTCATCAGTGCCATGTGTTTCATGGTACTTTGCCTTGAAGGTGCGAGTGTCTTGTTTGGGGGACCCTCTAACTTTTATCATACCCATGAGATGGGTTTCTTTGGAGGCAGGCCTAAAAAAGAATCTCTTTTTCTGGCCCCTTTATATGTCTCATCTATTTTGTGGACATTATCCTCATTTTCACTTTCGTCCGGCTCTTCATCACAATATAATGTGTCTTCCTGGTCCGAACTTTCCTCCTCGTCTGAGGGATATTCTATTGGCCATCTCCACTCTCTCTGTTCCCACATGTCTTCTCGACTGGGTTTGTCGGTGACCTCATTCACCTTGTGCTTTCTGTTGAGTGGAGGTTTTTGTGAGTATGGTCTTTCCCTTCTTTCTTTTGGGTATGACCTGTCTTTTCCTGCTTCAGGAAACCTGATTGGAGAGATGCTATTAGAGTGACGTTTTTCGTCTTCTCTAGCTTCTTCTCTCTCCTTTTGGTATCCATATTTTACGTTAGGCCTGGACCCCTGGCCTCTCTTTCTGTCAGGAATATTCCATCTGACATAACCTCTCCTTTGAGGGGACGTGGATCTTCTCTCACGTTCCTCGGAGTCACGTCGTCTTGGTGGCCCTTTACTTAGATCTCTACCCCTTACGTAGCCTCTTTCCCTACTACTATTTCTCGATGTCCTATTGCCCCTATTCCAGCTTGAGCCCCTAGTTCTCTGTTGGCGATATTCATAATTATTATATTTATTGTAGCTAGGATATGATTGCATGTAAGGTTGATCCCATATATTATCTCTCCTAGTTCTCCTATCATATTCATCATCCCTTTCCTCTCGTGCATCTACAGCCCTGACTTTGTCTAACACAGGCCTATGCATGCCGAATTTCTCAGTCAATTCAGCTACTAATTCTGTGACAGTTTTGGTCACTGACATGGCCTTGTTCAATTCTATTTTCATGGCCCTGTTTGGCAATTTACTATATAGTATCGCCATCAGGAAGATCTTCTGACCTTCGGGCGAGTATGTGGCTTTATATCTACCCTCTACTTCCTCTAAGAAGTTGTTGAGGTACCCTAAAGATTGATTTATATGTGTGGAGATTGAGGTGCTTTTATCCCATTGCAACCTCAGCAACTCCTCAAACTGATCAAAAACTCGTGGTTGAGCTCGCAGGTGCCAAATTGTTCAGCAGAGCTTTCTTGAACTCCGCAAAGCTCTGTGCATTGCACAATTCCAAACAATTCTTCCAACACGATTCTGGCAGTGGAATTTTCCTTTGGCGATATATTGCAACTTGCGATTGCGATTTTTTCTTGGTCTCCAGTTATCCCTTCAGCGTCAAAACTCCTCTCTAGCAGTTTTAACCATAAATGCACGCTGGGTCCGGTGGTTTCAGATCCGGGCCCCTCCAATAAGGGAATTTTGCTCTTTGAATAAAACAGGCGCTGCAGGTTGAAAGCACTGGTTCCTGCTCCGACATTGCTATCATCACCAATGTTGTTGCCTGTATTACTCATGTTGTCTGTTTGTGTTTGTGTATGTTGCGTAATATTGTCTGACACGTTCGGCGTCGATGGAGGGCTTAGAATCTGCTCCGTGATTCTAACTTATGGTCTCCCTCTTTCTTCCTCTTACTATTTTTACTTTTCTCCCTAATTTTTCGCTGTTTTAATTTGATTGACTAACTCACGCGCTGTACTGCTATTTTATAGCCAATATATACACATATAGTGATGTCACCACAATAGGAACTTAATTCCTATATATATATATATATATATATATATATATATATATATATATATATATATATATATAATTTTATTTTATGCTGCTTAAAACTAAAATTTTACGTCAGAGTGTGTGTGTGTCACACACAGAAATATTTAAAATTCTCGTTGAAAGCGTTGCTCTACTACTTTCTCAACAAAAGTTTCTCACTGAGGCAGATTAATTTCTCTACAAAAAGTGTGTCACTGAGGCACACGATTCTCGAACAAAGCGAGTGAATTTGTCGGTAACAAATAGCGACGAAATAATAATAATAATAATAATAATAATAATAATAATAATAATAATAATAATAATGTCGGAATCTGTGGAAATTTGCAGTATAGGCTTTTGTTGGTGAAATTGTAGGCGTTTTGTGTTGGTCTGTTTAAGATTGTTGTTTTCTGTTGTAAAGAGAATCAACAATTTGAGTTCTTGTATCTTATGACGGATGTGACGTCACTGGTCACTATATGTTTTTGAGCAGAGTTTCGAAAACAGTTCTCAGCTTCAGAAGAGATAATGTATATCCGGTATTGATATTTTAGTCAATAACAAATATGGCTGAAGCCGTGTCTGTGTGTGTGTGAGTCAAGCAAAACCGGCTTTTTATCGGCTGTTGATGCTTGTTAGCACACAAATGTATATACAGACAATTTTAATGTAATTGTTTGGAGAAAGTTGTAAGAGAAGAAAAGATTGTAAAGATTGTACACTGTATTTCGTGCTTTCTTTTATACAGATATTACATTCAACAAGCACGATGGTGCTTCTCTAGGAAACAAACACTTTTCAATTCTTTCGTTAAATTTTACGCAAAGAACAAGTATCAACAAATACATACAAACAAATGACAAAATGAATGTTATTGCTAACAGATCGTTATACATCTGTGATAGACCAATTTTTCGCACAGAAATTCCTTCTTTTATGCTTTCATTCAGCTTGCATATAATCAAATCTTTATCAATTAGTTAATCAGATGGCCAAACAAATTGGTTGATTGAGTTGTTCTACCTGACTCTAATGGTTGGAATTGGAATATGGGAATATGATATCTATTAAAGAAAATTTATATACAAATTTTCTATAATCTTTCTACCTAGGGAAATTTGGTTTTTCACTTGGGAATAAAAATGCAATATAGCACTATATGCTATCCTACTACTACATATATATATATATATATATATATATATATATATATATATATATATATATAGATTTTATAAAAATATTAACTTTACAATAGGGTCAACGATATATATATATATATATATATTATATATATATCGCCTTTGTTTATCTCTATTTATAGTCACCTTCCACAAAGAACTGGGTTACACAATGGATTTTGGGGTGAAGTCGGCCTCGTTCCTTCGCACAGTCACTGGGGGAATGAAAAGTCTCTTTGTAGACCTGGAACTTCTCTCAAGGAAGACGGTCTACGCGACTGAAGTTCTGGTAGTTTATCGACCCTGGATGACGCAATACCTCGACGTAGCTTCTTCCTCAGTGCGATCACATGCGACGGCGATTATCGGAACCTCTTCTTATGGCGAGTTCCGACCCTTCAACGTCAGGAATGTTTCTTATAACAAATTCCTGGGACATCCGATTTTTGGAATTCTCTTCGATAACAAATTCCAAATTCCTTCTTCTTTCTTCACTTCGGGAAATGCGTTCGGCTATCTGGGGTTTCGGAGATGCTGGGCTCTTCTTTCTGACGACGACGTTTTTATTTATTTTTCTAAATTTTGTTATTTACTTCGCTACGCTATTTCTTCTATAATTTTAGCGTTTTAGCGGTTATTTCTTTTTCTGTGGACTTCTCAGGCGTTTCTTCTTTGATTCTGCCTGCTTCTTTTTTCTGAATTGGCTTCTGAAAAATACTGAATCAGTCCCTGTTCGGGCGCCAAATTACTGTGGCGTGGGAATCCCTTGTATGCTACCCTTGCATTCCTTTA
>SEYY01020116.1:15000-17500 GCA_009176605.1 Armadillidium nasatum
TATTATTATTATTATTATTATTATTATCTCCCCTCGCTCGTGCAGCTCACAGTTTAACCTCATATAATATTTCGTGAAATGAGTGGAAATTCTCTATTAATACATAATAAGTCTGCTGCCCTGTCAATCATTAATTTCTTTTTCTATTCACCTAAATAGCCAAGTAAACATTAATCGAATGCCTTTCTTCATCTTTGTTTTTGCATGACGGCACGATATCTTTCTCCCCCCCGCCCCACCTCTTTTTTTTAACGTTTTCCCCTTTTTAGTTTAACCCTTACTGTCCATTACATTTTTTTTTTGTTTTAGTATTCATACACCTCCAAATACACGCATGTGTATATATATTATTGAAGGGTGTTATCCATTTGAAATGACTTATTATATTCTTAGCATTTATTTCCTCGTTAGCTTTAAGGTGTTTAAGTTTTTTTTCTCTCTTTATTAAAGTTCTTTAATAAGGGTTTTCTGTTATTAACACGTTTACCCCAACAAAATAATTGCTAGTGATAATGTCTTTGCAGCTAGTAAGTTGCATTTTGATATATAGTGTTTTGTAAATAATATAAGTTTTATTCTGTATACCCAAAATAAGTTTAATTTTAACGAAACTTTAATCTATTTACCGAATGAGGAAAACTTTGGAGAAAATCAGAGCTTTCTGCATTTACGCAGCTTCAAAAACTGGTGTTGCGACTATGTTTTCAAGAAAGCTGTCTCTTCTGTTGCTAAATTGGAATCCTCCGAATTTTCTACCTTGTGGCTTCGCTTCTCTTGCCAATCCTTGACCAAGTCCTCCTTTTTACAACTTCTTCTGATGATACAGATAGCAAACTTGCCTTCCGTTAGCAATCTCAAGTGGTTCGTGCAGCTCTTTAAAATGTATCTCGGGTAGTCTAAATCATGAACCCATCATGCTAGACCTAATTTTTAACTTCCATATTTTCAGTCTTTACTGTTAAATTCTTCTCTCGTTTTTGGATTTCACCGATCACCTTCTAATCTGTGTTTCCAGTAAAAAAATTTGCAAGTCTTTCATGGGAAAAGAACTAGTCTTTTGTAAGGAGTGAATATTTGCACTTTGTTCTGCAAATTGGTCGAACTTCTACTTCTTTCCTTTTCCTTGGAACGATTCCTGCTTTTGTAGTAAAGAGTGCAAAGCCAAGGTAATTAACTTTCTCTTTCATAGAAGCACACATTGCATTTTTCCTTTTGACGAAATTTCAGAAACTTTGAATTAGTTCTTGTCCTCATATTCTTCAAAACAGAAATGCTTCCTTCAGGAATTTGTGTTTACTTCAAATTTCAAAAATTCATACTGCTTACTAAATCTATTCTTTTATATTCCAAAAACGTTTTTCTCAGTATCAAGAACAATAATCTTTCTAGTTCCTCTTCTTAATCGTTCTGGCACTCTGCTGAAAATACCGACTGTAACTATTCTTTTTCTTTATCTCCAAAATTGTTTCTTTCAACTTCTTCAAAGCTGTTTGTCTTCTTCTAAAGCTGAAATCTTTGTTCATGATTTTGCCTCTAATTCTGCTTTGTAGATGATTCCTGTAATATTTATCTTTTTTTTACTTTCGTCAAAGTTATTCTACTTTTAATCCACTTCTATAAACATACAATTTATCTTTTCTCTAAGTTTGATATTAACATGTATTGTACAGACATCCCGGTGCGGTTCTCAAAACTTATGTATGTTTCCGAGTCTGCAGCTTGCCTTTGCAAACTCCTCCACTTATGCCTATTACACTTAGAACGAAGGCTCAATTACACTCTGCAGAAAAAGGGGAATTCTCTTCATTTTATAACTAGTCTTATTGCCTAAATTTCCTCTCTTTAAAAAGTTTTGAAATCTTAAATAAATCCGAAGATTTTGAACACCTTAAATCTTCAAATCTTATCTCAAATTGTCAATATTTTTTCCGATAGAAATCAGCTGTTGATCTATTTTCCCTTCTCACTTCGTAAAATGATGTAATCTACAGTGAACCCATTTTTTTTAAATCAGTTTGTTCACTCACACCTCACCCTCTCCCCCTTTTCTTTCTTACTATCAAACCGTTTAGTCACTCTCCTTATACTATCGCAATTAAAAAAGACAACTCTTCATATCTCTCTAGTTGCATACCTCCTTTTTTGAGTTCTCTGCCCCACGTCTTTCCACACAATTACATCGTTCAACTGTCAGTCTCTCTGAACCCAGACTTAATCGCCATATTCATTCTGACGAGTGATTAATTTGTAAAGGTAAGAATATTTCCTCCAATTTTTCTCTACTTACTCTGAGTCACATACTTGTAACGCTGTGTATGAGAATATATCGCCATTTGATTTGAAAGAATTTTATATATTCTCAACTCTTGTGACTGGTATACATGTGTATATATATATATTATATATATATATATATATATATATATATATATATATATATATATATATATATATATATATATATATATAATATATATATATATATATATATATATATATA
>SEYY01020116.1:20000-21621 GCA_009176605.1 Armadillidium nasatum
ATTAGGTACCAAAATTAAGTACCAAATTGATTCAAAGATTTAGCATAAAATCGATATCAAGATTTAACACTAAATTAATACCAAGATTAAGTACCAAATTGAATTCAAGATTTAGTACCAAATCGATACCAAAAAATTTAGTACCAAATTGATACCATACTTATACCAAGATTTGCTACCAAATAAATCCCAAAAAATTTAGTACCAAAACGATACCAAAAGTTTAGTACCAATTCAATATATATCGAGTACTTTCTCGTACGTACACAACCATCATTTTTTAACCTCATATTAATAGTAAATTTAACCATTAATTGGGTCATTGATTTTATGGAGTATTGAAATGTTTGATAAATTAATATATTAAAATGCTTCGCTTATATTAAGCGATATATTGTTGACTACTAGATTTGTACTGTAATATTAAGGGCTATTTGAGCTTTTATTAATGTAGATATATTACTTGAATGAATATATATATATATATATATATATATATATATATATATATATATATATATATATATATATATATATATATATATATATATATATATATATATATATATATATATATATATATATATATATATATATATATATATATATATATATATATATATATATATATATATATATATTTTTTTTTTTTTTTTTTTTTTTTTTTATTTTTTTTTTTTTTATAATTTAAAATTAAAAAAAAAAAAATATTAATTTAAATTAATATTGTGAAGCAGCAAAAGTTTAATTTTTATTTCTTGAAGAAACTAAATATAATATAATATAAGATTAATTTAAAAATTTTTTTTGGACATTGTTCTTCACAGTACTAAAAAGGATATTTTGAATAAATAAACTGGAGGAGCAGGAAATTTAAATAAATAAATGAATAAAAATAAATAAGGAGAAATAAAAGTAAAAATACATTATGTGTTTATTCGTATATATTTGTTTTGTTTAGTTTTTGAAGGAAAGAAAGAAGAAAGAAATTTATTTTTATTTTTTTATAGTGCATATTTTTAATTTTTTATTTAGTGAAGTTGCAGTGGTTACAAATATAGAATACAGTGCTTATTTCTTACTAAGAATTTATTATTTTTTGTAATTTTTTGTTTACATTGTTCACGTTTAAAGTGTGGTGTTTATTTTAAGTGCTTTAATATAAACTAGGTGTATATTTTAAATTATTTTTTTTGTATTTTAATGTGCTTTAGATTTATTTTATTTCGTTTTATTTTTTAGATTATTTTTTGTATTTATGTATTTTTAGTGTTATGTATTTTGGTGCTTTATAATTTTATATTTATTATTAATATTTTTAGTGATAGTAATAATTATAAATTAGTAGTTATTATTTATATTTTGGTGATTATTATATTATGTTATTATTAGTTTTAAGTTTTAATATTTGATATGTATGTTAGTAATTTTTATTAGTTATTAAGATTTAATATTTTTTAAGTATTAGAATAAATTAGGTAATATAAGATAATAGTAGGAGCCTCGAGGAATTGGTAGTAGCCTCAGGAAGTGGAACCTACCATAAAGCGTCATATTTCGTGTGTGTGAGTGAGTGAATGAAGTCAAAAGTGATGGCTGAAAGAAGGGGAGCTACTAAGAT
>SEYY01020117.1:10000-15000 GCA_009176605.1 Armadillidium nasatum
TGTAGAAAGACGAGTCGCACGAACCCTTCTTAATGGAGGAGGTATGCGACGAGAGAGCTCAGAAGAGCAGTGTCCATTGTAATAGCGATAGTATAGAGAGAGTGACGCAACATTTCGACGGGCAGAAAGTGATTGGAGAGAATTAGTGAGAGCAGGAGAGTTGATAAGGCGAAAAGCTCTAGACTCCACCTTCTGAAGGAGAGCTGTATGAGTGGAACCACCCCAGATTTGTGACGCATACTCCATACAGGGGCGAACAACACCCCTATACAGAGCAAGCAACTGGGGTGGTGTGAAGAAATATTGAAGGCGCCTCAGAACACCCAACCTCTTAGAAGCTTGTTTGGAAAGAGAGGTAATGTGATCTTTCCAAGAAAGATCACGAGAAAAAGAAACACCTAGAATATTAAGGAGAGATGAAGGTTTGAGTTGCGTGTTTTCGAAGAAGATATCGTAGTTGTGTGGAAGATTGTGTCGAGTAGAGAGATGGAGGAATTGAATTTTTGAGGCATTGAAAACGACCATGTTTTCTCTGCCCCAATTTGAAATGAGAGATAGATCAGAGGTTAGTTGCTCCAAGGCCACCCTCCTTGCCTCTATTAACTGTTGCTGGGAGGGGCTCCTTTCAAAATGAAAAGAGTAATGAAGGGTGGAGTCATCAGCATAGGAGTGGATAGGAGATGAAGTAATAGAGAGAAGGTCATTAATAAAAAGGAGAAAAAGTGTTGGGGATAGGACAGATCCTTGAGGAACACCACTATTAATAGATTTATAGGATGAACGGTGGCCGTCTACAACAGCTGCTATAGAACGACCAGAAAGGAAATCAGAGAGAAGGCCACAGAGAGAGAAGGATAGATACCGAAAGAGGGAAGTTTGGAAATCAAAGCTTTGTGCCAGACTCTATCGAAAGCCTTCGATATGTCCAGCCCCACAGCAAAAGATTCACCGAAATGCCGAAGAGCGAGGACCAAGAGTCAGAGAGAAGGGAAAGAAGATCACCAATAGAGCGTTTCTTACGAAAGCCATACTGGCGATCAGAGATAAGATTAGAAGAATTGAGATGTTTCCAAATCTTCCTGTTAAGGATAGATTCGAAAACTTTAGAAAGAACGGAGGTTAAAGAAATGGACGATAGTTAGAGGGCTGAGAGGGGTCCCCCTTCTTCGGCATAGGTTGAATGAGCGCACGTTTATATATATATATATATATATATATATATATATATATATATATATATATATATATATATATATATATATATATATATATATATATATATATATATATATATATATATGACCGAATATTCGCATTCGCAAATGCGAATATTTGCAATGATTTTCAATATTCACTTAACATTCGCATTCACATTTTCAATTCCGTATAATTTTTTTAAAAAAATTTAGCAACGAAAATCTTTGAATTATTTTTAAAAAAAGTTCCTTCTTAATTCAATATTCCTTAAATACACGAAATGCGGAGCTCATCTGACTTGTTGCATTTAATATAATGAAGTAATGAAGACAATTTTAACTTCTAGTAGTGATGACGAAGAAGAAGAGTTTCTAAGGAGTTATCAAACATTACAGACAAGTACCACAAAGAAAAGATTATGAATATTGAAAATTGGCATTCGTTTTCCCCTTATATATATATATATATATATATATATATATATATATATATATATATATATATATATATATATATATATATATATATATATATATATATATATATATATATATATATATATTATATATATATTTAATATATATATATAAAACGTATATTTATTTTAATACTTTGTTTCATATATATATATATATATATATATATATATATATATATATATATATATATATATATATATATATATATATATTATATATATATTTTAATATATATATATATATATATATATATATATATATGTATATATATATATATATATATATATATATATATATATATATATATATATATATATATATATATATATATCAAATGGGGTTGGACAAAATTATAGAAACACCAGGAAAAATTCACGATGGTATTAACAGGTATACTGTAACTGGTTTGTGGGTGGCGCTGTCGTTTAAGTGTATGGCAACTATTATTATAAGTTAGTCTACACGTTTCACGCATCATTTGTTGTCAAGGTAGTGTTCTGTGCGGTTGTAAGTGATTTATGGTAAAGCTGACGGAATTCCAACGCTGCTAAATCCTTGGGGCTCGTATGGTGGGTACCTCTGTAACCAAATTAGCGAAAGAGCGTTTAGAGCACACAGTAGGACTGGAAAACAGCATCCGACAAACACCAGCGGGGAAGGAAATGTGTATTGAATGACAGAGACAGACGAACATTGCATAAGGCTGTGATGAAAAATCAGATATCAACTATTCCAAAGATTGCAGGCGAGCTGAATAGTAGCACCAAAACAGTACAAAAGAAACTGCAGAAGCAAGGTTTGTATGGACGAGTCGCTATTAAAAAGCCAATCGTCAGTACCCATAACGCTTATAAAAGGAGATAGTGGTGTCAAATGTCAGATAGTGGTATAAAAACAGGATTATGGGGTAATTAAAGAAGATAATTTGGTCAGATGAGTAGAGCTTTGCACTCTTCCCAACTTCAGTACGAATGTACGTCTGGAGAAACGATAGCCCAAGCTTACATTGAAGGATGTTTGCAACTCACAGTGAAACATGGCTGGAGATCAGTCATGGTATGAGAAGTCATATCGTGGTTTTCTGCAGAACTTATCATTGTCCTACAAGATACTGTCACTACCAACGACTACGTGACCATTTTGGGTGACCATGTCCATCCCATGGTACAATGTTTGTTCCCTGATGATGATACTGTTCATCAGGATGACAAAGCCCTTGTTCACACAGTTAAAATCGTCCAGGACTGTTTTCCTAAGCTCGAGAGTGAGGTTTCACAAATGAAATGTTGGAGACAAATCTCCATCATTATTAACGG
The DNA here is from genome assembly GCA_009176605.1 of Armadillidium nasatum. NCBI lineage: Eukaryota > Metazoa > Arthropoda > Malacostraca > Isopoda > Armadillidiidae > Armadillidium > Armadillidium nasatum. The sequence continues at coordinate 12,993 of SEYY01020117.1, forward strand.
AATATGCCACTGTTTCACAAGAAGAATGGTACAAGATTCCCCTAAAAACTATACAGGACCTCTTTTCATCCATTCCTAAAAGAATGCAATCAGTTCTGGATGCCAATGTGATCCAGAGCCATTTTAACCAAGGTTCAACGTGTTTGTTTGAGTGTTTCAATATTTTTGCTCAACCTTCATATATATATATATATATATATATATATATATATATATATATATATATATATATATATATATATATATATATATATATATATATATATATATATATATATATATATATATATATATATATATATCGCTTCCAAGATAGGATAAGAAAAGTTAATTTTGAAACAAAGATAAAGGAAGGAAAACTATTGATGCATCTTCAACATTTTTTTTTCTCTCTTACCAATCGTGGTCAAACAAAAGGTAAAACTGATTAGTTTGCTGAGAGTTTCTCTTTTATGTATCTTAATACAAAGCACAACAGGTTGCAAGTTACTTACCTCTTTCAAACACGTGGCTTTATATTTCGTTTTCTGTTGCTTGTCTTCGTTCTTTATTACTCGTTGTTGGGTTTTTTTTTTTTTTTTTTTTTTTTTTTTTTTTTTTTTTTTTTAACAAAGATTGCGCAAACAGTTCTCTTTGACTACTCGTTTGCCTGTTTTTTTTTTTTTTTTTTAATAACCAAGATGGCGCAAAAAAAACATTTTGTAATTCTTAAATATTTTAGTTTTTTTTCCTTTATTTTATTTTTAAACTCTCGGCAACTTTCAATTTCAACCAATCTTCTTCTTCCGATTTTATTAATTTCGTTTTTCACTGAATTATATTATCCCTTAAACCTATTATTACGGTCCATTTTGATATTACTGCATTTTTCTTGGAGTTATTGTTAGTTTTTTTTTTGTTTTTTTTTGCAATTATTTCTCTTTCTGTGTCATACTTTCTAATCTTTATCATTTTTTTTCTTAATTACGTATATTGTACTTCTCTTCTCAGAAAATTTTTCTTTTGAGTTACATTTTAATTCAGTATCAATAGGTTTTTCTAAATTTTTCGCTAGTCTTTATCTCTCTCTCTCTTTCTCTCTCTTTCTCTCTCTCTCTATCTCTAAATCTATTTATCTATATTTCTTTTTTTTCTTCTGTTTGTTTTTAAATCTATCTTTCTATATATCTATCTATTTATCTATCTTTCTTTCTATCAATCTATTTTTCCTTCTATTTGTTTTTTAAATGTCTATCTATCTATCTATCTATCTATCTATCTATCTATCTATCTATCTATCTATCTATCTATCTATCTACAGTATCTCCTTCTCTACCCACTCTTTCTCTCTATCCAAAAGCCATGAATTAATATTTCGGTTGTGTTCTCCGCCTTTCTTCTCATTAAGTTCTTCCTCTATTTAGTCTCCCATCTCATCATTTGTGGCTTCAGCTTAATTTAATTTTCTTTTATATCCAAATTTATTGCTGCAATATTAGAGGATCTCCTTTGATACAAACAAGTGATCGTAAAGGCAAATATCTTGAAGCAAAATTGAAACTTTGTTCTTATATGATTAATTTAATTTGTAATATTGCCACCAAAAGGCTTTTGCCATCTTTCGACAGACATGCAAAAAAAAAAAAATGAAATAAAAGAAAATAAAATATAAAAAAAATATAAAAAAAATAATGAAGGTAGACCATTTTTGCTTTCCACTTTCCGATTAGTTATTTTATTAAGTACGTGTGTGTCAAGCGTTTCCAGTGAATATGCAGAGTGGTAGCATCTTAGAATTGGGGAAATGCTTCAAATTACTTCAACTACAATATTGGAGAGAAATTTCATGTTTGTAATTGAATTTTCCAGCTTAAAAAGAAAACTTGATATTAGTCTTGGAGTAAAATTAGAGAAATGTGATCTCCTTCATCGACAAGAAGTTAAAAAACACACACACCTATATACACACATACGCATCCTACACGCACATTAAAGATACATACATAACAAATGGGATATATAAGAAGTA
>SEYY01020117.1:30000-31802 GCA_009176605.1 Armadillidium nasatum
ACATTTAGCTCCCCCAAATTCTAAAACTTATGATGTAAATGTTCAAGAAGATTCAGATAGTGGATAGTGATTTAAGTGAATGAAATTTTTCGTTTCCTCTTTTAAGTTGCATTCATTTTGCCCACACCCAATATGTAACGAAGGAGTAATAGAATTAAAATCATAATTTTCTTATATTTTGTTTGATTTAATTTTTAAGCCACCATTAATAAGAATAATTTACAATTAACCCCAACAGGTAAACCTCGGTTTTCCATGATTAGTCAGTGTCAGGGTCGGGGTCGGGGTCGGAGTCGGGGTCGGGGTCGGGGTCCCGATCGGTTCATAGCAGGGAGTATGCGAGGTGAAAGAATTGCCTCTCTTGCTGAGCAGCTTCTGTTCTCCTCTATTTTGACGGAGAGCTATCGCTGAGAGCTACCAATAAAGATGTGATTTATAGACATAACAGGTACAGTCGTGATTTCGTTCCTATATATAATATTTATATAAAATAGAAATCATTTCATAAAGCTCTATTTTGAATAAAAAGACAATAAAAACATTGAGAGGGCTTAATTGAACTGTTTTTGGCTAACCTGAATGTCCCCATTTTATATAAATATTTATTTCAGCCTAATAGGAGTTTTTTATATATAATAGTAGTGAGAAAGGATCCTAAGAATGTATTGGGAGTTAAAATAAATATGAACTTTATATAAGAGTAGCGAACTTATAACAATATATTGGAATTTTTTTTAAGTTTAAGACTACAGTGGTCATGAAGTAGTAAATTAATAAAGAAAGGGATTCTAGGAGCTGATAGAGGGAGAGGGTTAGGGTTCAATAATGTATTAAAGAATCTCTTCAAATAAAGGATAGAAGTTAGCATTGAAAGAATCTAACCAAGAAAGCAACTTCTCTGTGACGATTTGGATAGCAGCAAGTTAAATGACAAGATCTTTAGATTAAAGGTTTTGTACTATTGCATATGTAATGAAAAGGACATGACTAAAGAAGGTTTGTGAAAGATTGGTGAAGGTTGATTTACGGTAAATGATTAAATTATAGTTGTAATAGGTTTTGGTAGTTAGTATTTTTGTGAATGACAAACTTTTTTCATATTCTTCTTTATTGGTGACCTTGATGTTGTGAATTGCTGATTTAAAAATTTTAAAAAGGGGAAGAATATTTTTTTTTTTTTCTTATTTTTTTTTTTTTTTTAGTTCACATCTCACTGGCATTGGGCATTGCCCTATTCGAGGAGAGGAACTTTTCTAGGTAGTATATACCTAGGAAATCCCCAAGTGGGATTGAACCGGCTCCCTTAAAGCTCGTGAGTCAATCACTCTACCGTTTGAGCCACGGTAGACAGAGAAGAATGGAAATGTATCATCCATATATCTTTTATAATAAGCAAGGTTAATATTGTGTAAGAATCAAACAGATAGATTCCTATTATATTATATATATATATATATATATATATATATATATATATATATATATATATATATATATATATATATATATATATATATATATATATATATATATATATATATATATATATATATATATTCGAATAATAACTTTCAATTGAGTCTGACATTTAAAGCTCTCATGTAGTCCTCTGATCTTTTCCTTCCGAAGTGGCAATATATATATATATATATATATATATATATATATATAATATATATATATATATATATATATATATATATATATATATATATATATATATATATATATATATATATAAACTAGACTTAGTAATAGCAGACAAAACAAACAACATTGTTCTATGTGGAAGTTGGTGTCTC
>SEYY01020118.1:0-2500 GCA_009176605.1 Armadillidium nasatum
TTCTCTCTTCTTTTCCCTCCTCAAACTTCTTTCTGATTCTCCTCGTTTTTCTAATATTAGAATGATTCGGCCGTCGTCGAGAGTAGATGTGCTAAAGTAGATGGATGAAAATTTTTAATATAAGTAAGAAATATATGTATAATTAATTTCTAATCACATAAGAAAAGACTTATTACGTATTTGGAAAGTAGCTTCACCAATTTATTTTTCTAATAAGAAAAGGAAAAAGAAAACATCATTTATAAAAAGCAGCTTCACCAACTTATTTTCTAATAAAATAAAAGTTCTATTACTTATAAGATAGTAGCTTCACTATTTATTTTCGAATAAGAAATAAGAAAAAATTTTTTTGTATATATATATATATATATATATATATTATATTATATATATATATATATATATATATATATATATATAATATATATATATATATATATATATATAATATATATATATATATATATATATATATATATATATATATATAATATATATATTCCGCCCAGTTGCTTGCTCTGTATAAGGGTATTTTCGCCTGTATGGAGTACGCCTCTCACATCTGGGGTGGTTCCTCACATACAGCTATTCTTGAAAAGGTGGAGTCTAGGGCTTTTCGTCTCATCGATTCTCCTGCTCTTACTAACTCTCTCCAGTCATCGAATTGCATCACTTTCTCATACTCGCTATTCAACGAACATTGCTCTTCTGAACTATAAAGCATACCTCCTCCATTAGAAGGACTCGTGCGACACGCCTTTCTACACAGTCTCATCCTTTCCTGTCAAACTCTCCGACCCCAGACTTAACCGCTATGCTCAATCTTACATGTACTCTACTGGTAAAGTCTGGAACATACTCCCTTTATCTGTTTTCCCAACTTCCTTTGACTTGCACACTTTTAAACGCCGTGTATCGGGTCAAGTCGGCCATTAGCGATCAGATCTCGAATTTTTCGTATCTCTGGTGAAATTTAGTAGGCCTCCGGCCTTTGCCAACCAGAGGAGACATAAAAAAAATAAAATAAAAAATAAAAAAAAAATATATAAATATATAGAACAAGTAAAAAATACTTCCGCCATATAAGAAACAAATAAAATCAAATTAGATACAAAATGGATACAATATAAATATTGGAAGATAAATTATAGATACACTCATCAAAATTTAATATCAGAATAGACCCATGATATAATATGTGCTGTATCTATAAAAATATAGATAGAGTATAAAATATATATAAGATTTTAAAAAAGAAAAATACAATTTACCATATATGAGATACATTATAGATACAATACAGCAAGAAAACATGATACAGTAAAGAAAATTACTTAATGTTTTATTCCAGCAAATTATAAGATACAAAATAAAAGATGAAATACAGATACAATCTAGGCAATATAAAATACAATATAGAAAAATGTATTAGTTTCGTTCATGGAAATTACTGCTATGTTATAGAATATGTAATACAGATTAGATACAATAGGCAAAACAGAAATCACAAATAATTATTATCATATCACAAAGATACAAGATACAGTATACAAGATAAAATGTAAAAAATATACATATGATATAGAAATGATATTAGATACAATAAATACAAACATGTAACTCTGAAATACCATAATCAGATAGGTACAAGGCATAATATAGATACAATATAGATACAACAGAGATATTATATGATACAATTATTTTACAAATGTATTAAAATTTAATATATTAATGTATAATCATATCAGAAAGATACAAAATACAATATATAAGATACAATGTAAAAACAATATACATACGATATAGAAATGATATTAAATACAGTAAATACAAACATGTAACTCTGAAATACCATAGTCAGATAGGTACAAGGCATAATATAGATACAATATAGATATAACAGAGATATTATATGATGAAATATGTATTTTATTCCACGAAGGCATTTCATTAATGTATTAAAATTAATGTATTAAAATTAAATTAAGTCGGGAGTGAAAGTTTTGCCCCAAGAGGTTTAAGACTTAGATACAATAAAAGGTAAAATAAAATACAGATACAGTATAAGATACAATGAAAATACACAATAACTACAACATATTTAAAATATAGGAAATATGACAATACAATACAATGAAGAATATACAATAAATGCAATATAGATACATTATAGGAAAAATTTTACAAAATTTAGAAGATACAATAAATTTACAATAAGAAACAATATTTAACAATATTTAATCAATATAAAATACAATATATTTCATTTAATATAATATAGTATTTTTAATTAATCTCTTTTAAATTAATTTAAAGATAAAGTGCAGTATTGCCTCTATCGTGGCTTAAAGGCTGAGTGGTAGACTCACACGCTTCTTAGGCTGGTTCGATCCACAATGGGGAATTTTGGAAACTACCTACAAAATTCCCCCAATAAGGATCCAATTTTTATTAAAACAAAATATTTGTAACTCTTAAATTAAGTCACTAAATAAGT
>SEYY01020118.1:10000-12500 GCA_009176605.1 Armadillidium nasatum
GATTTTAAGAGGAAAATGTAGAGATCAAAGCGTTGTGCCAGACTCAGTCGAGAGCTTTCTATATTCAGCAAAAATATTCTATATTCAGAAAAGAAGATAAAATATCAGAAAGAAGAGAAGAAAGGAGAAATCAAACTTCACAGGAAAAAAAAAATTCTTTTATTGACTTCAGAAATAAAATTGAAATGAAACAGATGAAATTCTCGGCAAAAAAATAATTTTAAAACTCAAAAGGGTCAAAACATTCCTATAATATGGCAGAGGAAAAATTTCCTCATCCACACAGAAGCACACACCCTCACACCCTCATACACACAGATAAATATATATATATATATATATATATATATATATATATATATATATATATATATAAATATATATATAGGGGCAATAATTGAACGTGGATTTAAAAGTATTAAGGGAATTCATTCTAAAATTCTAATTAACCTGTTACATCATTTTAATTGTCATTTAAAAAAATTGAAATTAAAAATTGAATTTTTTTCTTTTATATTTTAATACTATTATATATATATATATATATATATATATAATATATATAATATATATAATATATATAATATATATATATATATATATATATATATATATATATATATATATATATATATATATATATATATATATATATATATATATATATATATATATATAATATATATATATATATATATATATATATATATATATATATATATATATATATATATATATATATATATATATAGTATGTATGTCACCTGACCTTTCCCTTTATAACTTCCCATACTAAAAAGCGAAAAAAACTAAATTTGTTATATCTATTTAAGTATAAGAACTGTATAAAGGAAAATTTAATTTATGTTGAAAATTATAATAATATTAATAATAATGATTAATAATAATAATAATAATAATAATAATAATAATAATAATAATAATAATAATAATAATAATAATAATAATAATAATAATAATAATAAAAGTCCTTGAAAAGAGGTTAAGAACTGTATAAAGGAAAATTTAATTTATGTTGAAAATTATAATAATAATAATAATAATAATAATAATAATAATAATAATAATAATAATAATAATAATAATAATAATAAAAGTCCTTGAAAAGAGGTGATGTGGTAGGGCTTTGAAGTCTTAATCAGAGCAGGTGTATGTTTTCATTCATCAGTGTCAAGAGAAAATTTAAAAAGAAACGAGATATTTACCTGGAAAATTAAAAGAGGTCAAAATATGTGGAATATATATATGCAAATGATAGAGTGATAAGTAGTAATGGTTGGGAGACTGGTCATTATCAGGATTGGTGTATTTCTATCCATCAATGTCACCAGAAAGTTAAAATCAGGTAATCACATTGACGTTTTAAGTAAATTCTCTTACGACTAGCCCCTACTGCTGACATCGTGATGATAAATAATAAATTCATCGATGATATTTTCGACAAGATAAATGGGTTATATATTAAACAAGCTATATATTTTATGAAATTTCTATAGCTGAGAACAGGTAAATCGTACGGATGTAACTGTCGCCAAGCAGTCCTTGAAGAAATGTAAACTGTTCGAACTTATCTTTTCTCTGTCGCAATTAGAGATATGACAAAAATCAGAGGTTACTCTCAAAAAAATCAGTTGTTTGATGCGGCTTCGAACATCTTTCAAAATGACATTAGAAACAAAGAAGGATTCATAAATATTAACTAAAGGAAAAGAAAATGGGGATAGGACAGAACTGTGAAACAGTATCATTAATATACTAAAATGATGGACATTGGCAGTTAACGAAAGCTGCTATTGAACGACCGGAAATAAAAACAAAAGTTGTATAGAGAAGAATATCTACCAAATGCGATAAGTTTAGAAATATAATGCATTGTCCATTGCGATATGTCCATCATCATAGTAAACTCCCAAAAAGCAAAAAGCGAAGAGTCAGAAAGATAGGTAAAAAGATGTTAAACTGCCGAGTGCATTCTATGGAAGGAAAGCAGTATTGAATATCTTAGAACAAGTTAGACTTAGTTAAGATAATTGAAATGATTGACAGAAACTTTGAAAAATTAGTAAATCGCCATGGTTTTCTCGTGTAAATGTTGGAATTTCTGATATTCGTGACAATTCTTTGCCGTGAAAAGTAGGAAAAAATATAATTTTAGTTTATCTACCTTTCCAAACCGCATAAAGCTGGAAGTTGCTTGCTGTCACATTTTAACACTATGCAAAAGAGATATTAACGAAAGAGTAATAATTAGAAAATTGGGTTGTTTCCCCTATTATATAAATGGTTTAATGAGCGGAACCTCCCAGTCGAAATTAAAGGTTGGAGCTATCGAAAGAGACGACATATTTTACCAAGAAAAAAGGAAAATTCTGAAGCTTAAAGTTTTGGGAACTTTTTTTGATATATCTTCAAGATCATATGTCTTCCAATAGGAATTAAGGTTGGAGTTGTTGACAGAGGCGATATTTTTTACCAAGAA
>SEYY01020118.1:22500-25000 GCA_009176605.1 Armadillidium nasatum
TAATTACCATTTTCTATTGTTAACTTCATTTGTTTTTGTTTCATACTATATCATTTCTAAACAACTATCAGTTGTCATTATCTAAATTAGATGAATTTCCTTTCATCTTTTTCTAAATTGCCTTTAGATATTTTCCTTTCCCAAAATATTTCTTAATTTATCTAATATTTTTTTTTTTTTTTTTTAATTTACATGTTTTAACTACTATCCATTATTTTTGAAACGGACTATCTATTTAAACATCATATATCTTTATCTTTCAGTAATATCTTTTTAGTATTATAACTTTTTCTCTGTCCTTTATCTAAATTTCTTTCTATTAATTTTAATTAGTGTGTAACATTATCTATTTCTAAATTTAACTCAGATATTGATTATTTTTTTCAAGATATTTAAGTACTTCTTATTGTTGCTTCCTTTCCTATCTATCTATCTATCTATCTATCCATCTATCTATCTATCTATCTATCTATCTATCTATCCATCTATCTATCTATCTATCTATCTATCTATCTATCTATCTATCTATCTATCTATATATCTATATATCTATCTATCTATCTATCTACCTATCTTTTGTCTATCCATTTATCAATCTGCCAATCTTTCTCTCTTTTTATCTACCTATCAGTATATCTATCAATCAATCTATTTATCTATATATCTACATCTATCTTTATATACCTATGTACCTATCTTTCAATCTAACTATCCATCTATCAATCTACCTACCTCTATCTATGTATGTATGTATGTATCTATCTATCTCTCTATCTAACTACGTATCGACTTTTCTCTATGATTATATATATATATATATATATATATATATATATATATATATATATATATATATATATATATATATATATATATATATATATATATATATATATATATATATATATATATATATATATATATATATATATATATATATATATATATATATATATATATATATATATATATATATATATATATATATATATATATATATATATATATATATATATATATATATATATATATATATATATATATATATATATATATATATATATATATATATATATATATATATATATATATATATATATATATATATATTATATATATATATATCAAATCAAATCAAATTCAAAATCCGCCTTCAGAAAGGGTTATTGGCCCTGTCAGTAGGTTCATTAGAGGATGAACCAAGAGTTTCGTGGTCCGACGGCAAATATCAACTTGCTGGCCAGGCCTATCTCGAATGGCGATTTTGATTCCATCAGAGCAAGCACGCAGCTGGCTTACTTATTGCGTATAAGTAGGAGGCCTAAGCGCATTAGAGAATGGCCCAAATTTCAATACTCCGAAATGGCCTCGAACACTGAACCCCTCTCTTGCAAGACGAGTGCTCGATCAACTGAGATACTGACGGAGCCTATATATATATATATATATATATATATATATTATATATATATATATATATATATATATATATATATATATATATATATATATATATATATATATATATATATATATGAATTAAGATAATATATGGGTAATCTCAAACACTAAATAATCCTTTATTCTTTATTAAGATGGTGATGCAAAACGAAATGATAAAAGCGAAGCAACAATTGTTTCAGGCATACAAATGTGATAATCCAGTAAAGCACAAATAGAGGCAAAGCACAATATTACGCACTTTTAAGATCTTCAATGTTAATTAGTTGTGATTAATAATTCTGTTATTAATATATCTATTCGTTCAACTCGCCACCACAGACGTGTTGTGGCAGCTTTCCCTGGCTCTAACCTGCCCTCCCCTTCTTCAACTCCCGCGTTTCGAAAGCATTTTAATTCCACCAGAGGGCTTTGCCTCTCACATTGGTTTGGTTTAACTACATGACGTTCATAAAAGCGTCATTGTTTCAACTACTTTAAACATCTTATTTCAAAACCTTACTCATTTAACTAGTAACCTAGCAGCATCAAGGGTTATAACAAAGATTTAGTTTCATAATGAATAATTTATAAAATAACACGTATTATGATTATGCAAGAGGATAACGACGCACAGGGGAGGGGGAGCGAGGATTTGTGCTAACTCCGTTGCATATATATATATATATATATATATATATATATATATATATATATATATATATATATATATATATATATATATATATATATATATATATATATATATATATATATATATATATATATATATATATATATATATATATATATTATATATATATATATATATATATATATATATATATATATATATATATATATATATATATATATATATATATATATATATTATATATATATATATATATATATATATATATATATATATATATATATATATATATATATATATATATATATATATATATATATATATATATATATATATATATATATATATATATTATATATATATATATATATATATATTACCTTATGACTTTGTACAAATTAAAAT
>SEYY01020118.1:27500-37500 GCA_009176605.1 Armadillidium nasatum
AAAGAGGTACAAGATACAAAAAGAGGTACAAGATGTACAAAGAGGTACAAGAAGTAAGAAAGGGGTACAAAAAGGTACAAGAGGTACAAAGAGGTACAAGAGGTACAAAGAGGTACAAGAGGTAACAAAGAGGTACAAGAAGTACGATGGGGTACAAAGAGGTACAAGAGGTACAAAGAGGTACAAGAGGTAACAAAGAGGTACAAGAGGTACTAAGAGGTACGAAAGAGGCACAAGAGGTACGAAAGAGACACAAAGAGGTACGAAAGAGGTACAAAGAGGTACAATAGGTACGAAAGAGGTACAAGAGGTACGAAAGAGACACAAAGAGGTACGAAAGAGGTACAAAGAGGTACAATAGGTACGAAAGAGGTACAAGAGGTACGAAAGAGGCACAAAGAGGTACGAAAGAGGTACAAAGAGGTACAATAGGTACGAAAGAGGTACAAGAGGTACGAAAGAGGCACAAAGAGGTACGAAAGAGGTACAAAGAGGTACAATAGGTACGAAAGAGGCACAAGAGGTAAGAAAGAGATACAAAGAGGTGCGTAATTCTCAAAATGTAAATAAATGTTTAAAAGAAAGAATCCTTATTTCTCCAAGGATCCTAAAATCATAATCTAATATCCGAGTGTCATCAAGATTGCCTGAATTTCTGGAAGAGCCTCGGGAATTGCTGGAGCTTCTGGAGCTGCTGGAGCTACGGAAATTGCTGGAGCTTCTGGAGAACTCAAATCCTAAGGCGTCAGCTGCAAGATAAGAAACGGATAGTAGTTTGGACGGTCTGTCTGTTCCACTAACGAATGAAAACAAATGGAAAGATGTAAGGCAGCCAAGAACATTTGTCTATCATATATATATATATATATATATATATATATATATATATATATATATATATATATATATATATATATATATATATATATATATATATATATATATATATATATATATATTATATATATTATATATATATATATATATATATATATATATATATATATATTATATATATATATATATATATATATATATATATATATATATATATATAATATATAGTGAATATATAACTATCACCTAATGGACATTACCTGATAGCTAGTCAATGTGAATTTTATGAGCTGGTTAGATAGTTATTAACCGATAAGTATTTAAGCAGTCTATATTCTGATATGAGTTTTTATAAGTAACTATGTAAATGTACATAATATCTAGCTTAAGTTGCGGTTATTACAAATAATGAAAGGTGACCTATCATCTGTATATTATTTGTATATAATCCTATACAACTCATTTACATAAGCTCTATATAAAATTTTAAGTCACCTTCATAATTATCTTATTGAAGTGATAAATATATAACACTATGAGAATTGATACTATGCTAACTTACTACCATAATACTAGTTCAACAATATTGGGATGTAGGGATCATAATGAATTTTATAAATATTAATAATCTAATTATCACTTATGAGTCTCATAAGTAGCATAATAATCACTTTATAAAGGACTACCCATGTGTATAGTAATATTCTCGATATACCGATATGGTATATAGCCTTAGTATAAATAACAGCAGTATATAACGTTAATAATAAATAAAACTACGTATCTAGAGTATAGTAAGATATGCTAATCCTATATTATAGCTAATGTAAGAGAGATAATCTTTTTCTATATATCCCTCAATTACGTACTGGATCGTATCTCATATGAAAGAAACCCCTTATTTTTTACCTAATATATAGTTAGTGAGAACGATAGTTTTACCATTAGCTGATAAGGAGGAGATAAGTATACGAAATTATTATTAGATACAAAGAATAATAGCGGTATAACCAAAAGAAGTGGATATAGGGTTATATTATATATTATTATATTTGATTACTGTAATAGGATATTTATGTCTGATGATGTAAAGAGAATGTGAAACTGTGTATTAATGAATTACTCATAATTTATTATATTAATGCAGTATATACTCGGACAGTAGTGTTTGATCAAGATGGTAATGGTTATCCTTATGGGTCTCTATACACACAACATCAAATAATTCGACCTCAAAAATTGTGATTGAAAGCAGAGGTGGCAAAGAATAATGGTGAAGAGAGATGTATTATGAGAAAACTCTAAAGTGTTTACAAAGTGGAGTTATAATGCAAGTACAGTTAATGATGAGGAGATATGATTAGATATCTATAGTCTGACAGAATTTACAGCCTTATCTATTAATTCTCTATATAGTTGCATACCTATAATTATCTGTATATACTAGGCCTTATAATCAAGAATCTTAACATATTAATGGTTATATACTTCTTCAAACCTTTTCAACCTACTATCTATTATTTTCCTTTCTTTTAGATCCAATGCTATAATGAGGTGATTTATATATATCTCTTACCGATTTTATTTATCTATGCATCGTTGAGTGAGCAACTTTGATGTATATGTGGTAGACTTACTTATGTGAGGAAGACGTACCTAATAGGAAATCAGATCTGGGGGCATAACATATATGTACGTAATTTATTCGGTGAATTTTGAAAAAATTCATTGGATTATCCATAATAATTGGAGGATATGCTAAGCAGATATAATAAAACCAATTAGTAATTTCCTGATATCTCTTGTAATCGAGTTATTACTCCAATCAAAATACATATACTCAATTGAATGACATATTGCTAGATCTATATTGTACTTGGATGGATTCATCTTTATATGATGGTTATAACCTAGGTACATATATATAGTCAAATTGATTCCGATGAGAACATAATCAAATCGGTACATTTGTAAGTGATAGAGCAATGTATATATGATTGGACCTTGCAGAAGTTATATCCTGGTAATGAGAGGATGAGATGCCTCAAGTCTCCAAGTGCTCTATTAATATTAAGACAAATAATCTCAATATACTTATATATATCATACTATATTCCTCGATAAATATGAGTGTAATTTACCACCATTACTATATATTATATAGTTAATTACATTAGGACTGGAGTGATGGTAACGCAGGAAGGAATGTTATTATTTAGACCTTATACTCTGTACTCAAGATTACCCAGCTTACTCGCGTAACCAAGAATACCATGGGGAGACTGATGCTGGGAGAAGATGATCTTAAGCCGAGTTATTCATATGCGACCCGACTCCACTTCAGTATACTGATTACACCAGAAATACGATTCTTCACTCTGACGCAAGATAACTGTGATTGCCATGAGCATGTATGAGCACGCAGCGATACCCGAGATAGCGTAAGTGGAAGCGTAAAAGAGGTTGCTAATGTAGTTTACTTGATACCGAGCCTCCAGAAAGATACTATATATTCGCTGTACAATATTATCTATGTCTCTTACTCTGAATCTCGCCTGTCCTGATGCGAGTGAAGCCCTAGAAATACACGGATCATATTCACTCTCGCCCAGTGCACGCGGGCTAATAGATAATTAATACGTGAAATTGAATATGTATTGGCTTTGAATATAAAGTTGAGTATATATTATTATTTGATAATTATTATTACTTATATAAAGTTTAATATTGATTGGTTGTATATTTGCTAGAGATTTTACCGTTTTATTTTTAATTTTATTTATAATTCTTATCAACTTATCTATTTAATAAAGATTTATTATATTTCATTTATTAATTAGTCATTTTTAATTATATAGTTTATATTATTTTATATTATATTATATATATTTATGACAAGACTACTTCAGTTTTGATACCAGTGGTGACGGACTTTTAATGTCTATGGGTCCCAGCTCTAAGTGAGATGAGCTAGGAACTGGTGAGATGTCAATTTCTTACTTAAATTATTCTATAGATTAATTTACTTATCTTTTTCTTCCTTTAGAAAAAAACGATATAATATGTAACATAATTTACAAGTAAGATACCGAAATATATCAAACTTCTTGTTATATTAGTGTAGGTATGTTCTGAAGGTTCAAGATATAGTTTGTGAGGGATAGGACTACTTCTATACATAACAAGAATATGGAGTGGTATATATGTTCGAGTGGAATACCAGAAAGGATGCACCTTAGATTATTGCTTTGGTCAGGTAAAAAGGAAAATGAGGCCAACAACTCATCTAATGTTATATATATTTGTTATAGCTAATACTTAATCCTTTAATAGGATATTTTAGGCGTCTATATATTACGTATATATATAATGGTATATAAAATATAGCCAAAGGAAAACCAGAAGATATATCACCATTTTTCGCTATACCTCCATTATCATTTGCGAGACATTCCACGTTCATATCTATAGTAATAACCATGTAGATCATTGGTTATTTGGATTCATGTGAACTTCAACCATTAAGTGTATTAGTTTTATATATTTAGGCAATCCTCGCTACATCTCTAAAAATTATATGTCATATACTCTTATATAATAATATCTAATCCTCGATAATTGTTCGTACTCAGCTTGTGGGTAGTAGAAATTACCTGGATTTCTGATATAGATCATGATGACTATTAACCTCAGTAACAGATGCGTATAACATTCTGTAGGCATAATTGACCAGTTTGCAACACTTTTCAGATATTATACTACTAGGGAAGGTGAAACATCTATACATATATATAATGGCTATATGTTGAGCTAGTTAAATTGTTATGTTAAGAAACCTTGGAATTGTACCGACTCAACAAGAGGAGAGGTTGTAGAGCATGTCAAATTATACATCCAGTAGAGTACTAACATCATTGTAAACTACTTTAATCTCTTCCCGAATATGGACTACATTGAGAAACCAGTTATTCTTTAATATCTATTGTAATTCATGAGGTAATAAAAGTATCCTAATAAATATACCATAATTCGTTTAGAATTATAATAACTTATAATCCACCCTCCACTTGATACACTATCTTCAGTAGGCAACCTCCGATGAGAATATCACTATTTGTCTTTGAGAGTAAGATAGGTACACCTTACTCTCATAAGTACACTGTTTCTAAATAACCACTCACAATGATAATAACACATGATATATATATATATATATTATCATGGGTGAAATCCTCCCTCTACTTACCCAGATAATGGACAACGCTCTAGAACTTCTACTGAATATTTATTAATAAATATCAATATTTATTATCATTTACGTGACCTTATTAATCAATCACTCACCTCAACTATCTCATAGTGGGTTACTTTTATAGTCAGGGTCTCATTATAATATACCACCTATACCTATCCATGATTTGATGAGTATATGTACAAAATATATTTCTACCTTCTACTGTTTAGCCACCAATCTATCCAAACCTCGCGGTGTATTCATAAAACTCTATAAAAAGAAGCTCATTACTTAAGTATACCAAAAACATACACAGCCACACATCATTACTCCTCTTGCTCATTTATACCTATATTCTCCTAAGTATTGCAAGCCTAAAATTTATTTATTAATTTCCACTATACTATAATTTATATTTTCTTTTAGTTACACAACAATATTAAGTGATTGATGCTGTAACTCAGGAGGCGGATGCTATATCAACTTTTCGCGACTTTATAAATGAACGGAAAGGTAAATATATAATATAGGGATCAATTAAGTTAGATAGAGTGTTGATACTGAGTATTCTATTGAATAATATAATAATTAAATGCATACAGGTAAGTCAAGTGAGGAAATGTAATATATATGTAGACGTGGTGCACGAGAATCGCTTTTGTTTTTCTTTTTACAAAAACGAGATTCATTGCAATGAATTGTTAGTGACGGAGTATCTAATATCATATATGACATTTAAGAGTGAATAAACTAGGTGGGGAGAATAATATTAATTGTGGGGCAAAAGTTCGTCGTGTTTTAACCCTGTATCAGTAATGTGGATCGTGAGAGTTGTAGAACTCCTATATATATATATAGTAGTATATATGTGTCCAAATATCCCCTACTGAGTTATATATCATAAATTATTAAACTTATATTATATATATTTATATTATGGTTTAAGGTTAGTAGTATAGTTTATTATAATATTTTTTTATATTTTCCTAGTAAACCTCTAAGAAATGATTATTAATAATAATATTTACTAATAATTATAATAATTCTGATTTATATATATTTATAAGAATGAGTAATTGATTTAATTTAATAAATAGAGACTAAGTGTAATTCTTTACTAGTACATAAAAGTGAATAAACTGATTTTGAGAATTTGGAAGTGATGATATACTAAACACATATACACAATGAAGTTGTAACTGTATATCGATGTGACATACAATGAGACAGCTTTATCCCAAATAGTAGATTTGATCCTATCTAGTGGTTTATTCTCTGAAGAGATATAATTTGGCGGTATGATATTGTAGCTTATTGTTCTCAAAGCTGCTCTTTATAGACAAAATATATAGTGGGAAATGTGTATGGGTAGTATGGCGAATCTCAAAATGTGATATAAAACTAGACATAGGATTGTCTAACGAGAGCTTTTTCCATGATAGACACAGAGAAAGCACAGACATGTTCGGCCTAGAAGAAACCAATGACAAATCGCCTCGTCGAGATCGTACCGCTATACAAGAATAAGACAGCTCTTTTGTTAGGAGAAAGAGTAGCACTCCCGCACCACACGGATAGAGCCGACACAAGTAAATAAAGGGAACCTACCGGTTTGTGTAACTATGTGATTGAATGAATGCATGTATATATTGAAGCAAAATTGGCATATTTTGATAGGTATTTTATATGAATGAGTTATATTTCTTTTATTAGGTGAGTTTATCTTATTTAGACTTACTTTTATTGGTTTATGGTCAAATACTAGTTATAACTAAGAAGTTTTCGGTTGTTGTTATGTGACCTTACCTAAAGTTACTTTATATATAGTACCATAAAACTTATATATTCCATCCATTAACCAAAGTGGATAAACTCAAATAGGAAAAGGTAATTGACATTCACACTTAAAGATAAGTTTCCATTTAGGTAGATTTTCCTATTAGGTACAATAACTTTATAACCCTCCAACTATTCCTTTCATAGTGAGTTAGAAGGTACCTTTTCGTTAAGTTGGGACCTGAATTCCTTTGTATTAGGTATATCAGCTTCTTACTTCTGACTATGCTTTTATGTCCACAGGAGTGTATGTTGTTATTTATTCATCGACCTTGTCTATCAGGTGATAGACAACCCTCCTCGTATAACTATTACTTAACGATCGGCAAAAGACTTATTAGTCTCATCTCTGCACACTCATAATGTCCGCGAAATTACGAGAAGTTAATATATTCTCTTTTTGGTTACATATTAATACGGCTCATATCCACCTGCCTCCTCCTCAAGTCGGTTACCTACTCTTCTCAATGGTTGCTTAACTTCCCTCACACCAGTTGATCATACTACTCCAAACATCTTTCCACCGAGCTTTAGCTGTCATCTTCCTACGCAGTGATTCAGCTCGCATGATTTATTGTATAGGGCTACTTTTATGCAGTTGTTCCTTTGTGTGGTTCAGGCTCATAAAAATTCAAAACCGAACGAGTAGTAGAAGTGATCACAGGTTTGCCAAAAGTACATCAATTAGACAAAAATCCCTCTGCCCACCACTTGAACCCGGGTCGCCTTCAAACCTTGGAACACGTATGTAGAAGCTCTTGTTAAGGTATTTGATAGTGCCAAAAAGGCATGTGCAAAAAATTTACTTTTACTCACGCTATATCTAGTCACAAGTGTAAGATAGCTGTTATTTTTGTATAGTCCTCAGTAATTGAGATTAGACCGTAGTGTCGACAGTCTATGTCCATTATTTGAATTCGACGTGGGCGTCTCTATGAGATGTTCCCTTTATGCCAGCGACGCCTTCGCCTCTCTAAAATACCCCTTCACCCAAGATCATCGTATAAACTCAGACCCTCAATAACTCCAATTCAATTCTCATTCCATATCTCCCATCGTCCTTGAGAACTAGTCTTAGTCTCAGTGCTCCCATACCTCTGTCCCATCTCTCACTCCTCCTTATCACTCATCTACAAGTCCTGCATACAACTCTCTCTCTTTTGCTCTCCTACTACTTCTTGCTTCTCTCTCTCTTACTCTTTCTTCTCGTAACTCGTTATCATCGGTACGCCTATGTCCTTCCTTTTTCCATACCTCTTTAATCAATCCTTCACGACCTCCAGCCAGACTTGTCACAGCATCTTCTTACATTATTATTAAATATTCTTATGCCACTTTCTCAATAACATCTGTACTCTCCTATTCATTATGCTACCTCTACCTCCATCTTCACAATATCGTCTGCAATGCCAAAATACGGTGATATGATTCTCTTCCACACCAGCTAATCCTAATATTTCTAAAATTATCTACTTTTTTAGCAACGAGCAGCACAGGTGACAACACATTACCTTGTTTCATTCCTGTTTTAGCTTCAAACCATCTATCATTTTCGTGCCCAGTACGTACTGCGTATAAACTGAACTCGTACAGACTCTTGACAACTCTCAAATTTCAACCCGATATTTCGTAATCTCTTTCCAAAATAATCTATTAGATTCGTGATTAAAGAGAACTCGTACTGACTCTTGACAACTCTCAAATTTCAACCCGATTTTCGTAATCTCTTTCCAAAATAATCTATTAGATTCGTGATTAAAATTTCCTTTTAGCCTGGCTCCATCTGTATCTTATATACATATGCGACTCTCAATGTTCATACGAAACCGTTCATTATTTTCTGAGGAACTCTCCTACTTTATCCGGACTTGGGACCAGCATGGGATACTAAATGTTTACCAAGGTGGAGTTACATATATACTATATAATATATATATATATATATAATATATAATATATATATATATATATATATATATATATATATATATATATATATATATATATATATATATATATATTATATATATATATTATATATATATATATATATATATATATATATATATATATATATATACTAATATATATATAATATATTATATTATATATTTATAATATTATGTTTTGTTTGTATTATTAATTTAATTTAATTTAATTTATTTAATTTTTATTTAATTTTTTTTTTATTTTTTTATTTTTAGGAAAAAAAACTTTTTGGCTCTTCAAATTAATTTAGTTTTGGTTCGTAACTTTTTCTCCACTTTCTAAATGTGCAAAAATAGCAAATAAATAAATAATAAAATAAATAAATAATGAAATAAATAAATAATAAAATAAATAAATAAAATAAATAAATAATTAAAATGAATAAAATAAATAATATTTAATGTTTGTTTGCTTTCAAGTTTTTGTCATATCTTCCGTATTTAACTTTTTTTTATACGAATCTTCTTCTTCTTCTTCTTCTTCTTCTTCTTCTTCTTCTTCTTCTTCTTCTTCTTTCTTCTTCTTCTTCTTCTCTTCTTCTTCTTCTTTCTTCTTCTTCTTCTTCTTCTTCTTCTTCTTATTTTTCTTTTTATTCTTCTTTCTTCTTTGTTCTTTCTTCTTTCTTCTTTCTTCTTCTTCTTCTTCTTCTTCTTCTTCTTCTTCTTCTTCTTCTTCTCTCTTCTTCTTCTTCTCTCTTCTTCTTCTTCTTCTTCTTCTTCTCTTCCTCTTTTCTTCTTCTTCTTCTTCTTCTTCTTCTTCTTCTTCTTCTTCTTCTTCTTCTTCTTCTTCTTCTTCTTCTTCTTCTTCTTCTTCTTCTTCTTCTTCTTCTTCTATTGTTGGCAAAATTTTTGAGGCAATACTAGCGAGTAGATTAGTTGCACAACTTGAAGATCACGAGTTGCTCAATAATTCTCAACATGGCTTTAGAAAAAATAGATCATGGTTAACAAATTTACTAGAATTTTTTAATGAAGTTATTAACAATATAGATAACTTCAAGTCTTATGATGTCATTTATTTGACTTTCAAAAAGCATTCGATACTGTCCCTCATCAAAGATTATTGGAAAAACTTAGGGCTCGTGGAATTCTAGGAAAACTTTTA
>SEYY01020118.1:55000-57500 GCA_009176605.1 Armadillidium nasatum
ATATATATATATATATATATATATATATATATATATATATATATATATATATATATATATATATATATATATATATATATGTATATATATATATATATATATATATATATATATATATATATATATATATATATATATATATATATATATATATATATATATATATATATATATATATATATATATATATATATATATATATATATATATATATATATATATATATATATATATATATATATATATATATATATATATATATATATATATATATATATATATATATATATATATATATATATATATATATATATATATATATATATATATATATATATATATATATATATATATATATATATATATATATATATATATATATATATATATATATATATATATATATATATATATATATATATATATATATATATATATATATATATATATATATATATATATATATATATATATATATATATATATATATATATATATATATATATATATATATATATATATATATATATATATATATATATATATATATATATATATATATATATATATATATATATATATATATATATATATATATATATATATATATATATATATATATATATATATATATATATATATATATATATATATATATATATATATATATATAGTTTTGTTGAGCTTAATGTTATACTTGAAAATACTTGGTAAAAACTTGCCAATTAAGAAAAACTTTCGAGATATTTAGTAAAAGTTGAAGAAATTCTTATGAAAAATATTTTAAGATTTAAAAGAATTTAAAAGGATTTTTTGAAAGAACTTTAAAATTCTTCAACTAGGTAGGGTATACACAGGTATACACAGGTATATGCAGGGTTTCGAAGCCTGGATTTAGTTCTGACGACGAGAACTCAGACTGTGGCACCGGTACCGGCAAAGGCCGGCATAGGGACAGGCACAGGCACAGGCACAGGCATCGGTAGCGGCATCAGCACCGGCACCGGCACAAGCACAGGCACAAGCACAGACACTGGCACAGGCACAGGCACAGGCACAGGCACAGGCACAGACACAAGCATCCTTACCGGCACCAGCACAGGCACCGGCATAGGCACAGGCAACGGCACAGGCACAAGCATCGGTACCGGCACATGCACAGGCACCGGCTCCAGCACAGGCACAGGCACCGGCATCGACTCCATCACCATCTATTCAGTATCAGTGTAATTGAATCCGGCTACGGTTCCGGCGTCGGATGTCTTTATTTAATAGTAAAATTCTTTGATCGCATTCCTTTTCAAGATAGGATTTTTTTTCCAAATCCTAAACCTAAATTTACTCAACTAAAATCTTCGTTCCGATTCCATAGTCCTACGTATGCATATCAATTTACAAAAATAATTCTGTACTTCATATTTCCTTTTTATTGAGTTTTTTCAATGAATGAATACAATGATTAACACACAAGTCGCAAAAACTGTTTTAAAAGAAATCGAATCGGCTCTTCATTCTTCATACTCCGATTCTTCCCACTAAAGCAAAGATCACTCCGACTAAAATCAAAGTAGTACTATCGGAAGTCCGATAATTTTGCAATACCAATGAGCCAAAAAAAACGTTTCTTGCAGTGTCTTTTTCTTTCAAGACTTGTAAAGATACAATAAAAAATGGACAAAAGAAGGAGATCAGATGGATTTGGAGGAGGAAGAAGTATAACAGAGTTTGGAGAAGGAAGTTAAGAAATGGACAAAAATGTCTGGTTTATCTACAAAACGATCAGGGATACGAGTAGGGAGCTTCTCCGTCCGATCAATGTCATTTTAGATAGAGAAATGATTGGCATTTTCAACAGTTACATCTGGAATAATAGAGGAAAGACATTGATGGTGGAGAATATTGAAATCGTAAAGGATAAAGATTTTCAAAGGAGACGAAAAGAAATATGTTCTATTTTGATATTTGCAAAGTCGAAAAATTTATAATTGCATGTTGAGTTATAAAACTGATATACAGAACAAATGAATTTACCAGTAAATTGTCACGAGATCGTGAGCAAAAAGGTAGAAGATTCCGAGGACTCCATATCAGAGGCCCAAACAACATCAAAACACAAATTTTACAGATTTTAAACTCCCTTTAACTAAAATTTGGAGATAGAGGAGGTAAGAGAAAACAAAGTAGGGCTTACCATTAATAAGAAGCTCAAGCAACTGTGTTTCGGTTAAGAATAAGAGTTGAGGTTTAGTGGAGGAGAGGTGGTGTTCAACAAATTGGAATTTAGAAGAACGACCACTAATCCTTCTAAAATTAATGAAGAAAGAAGATTGTGAACCAGACCAGAGCGGCATTCGGTAACTACGATAACCTCACCACTGGGAGCTGTCCACACTTAAGTGATGATGGGAAACGAATGACTGAGGGGCTATTTTTTTAAACAGTTTCCCTTGTCAACCTTGAAGCTTCGTTTATTTGTGTCAATTTAAATTCATAAAAAGGA